>CM074734.1:169470988-169613488 GCA_037367245.1 Phrynocephalus guinanensis
TCAAGCCACTGCGTTTATTTCTGCCTTTATCAAGAAAGAGCAGCACTGTAGTTATTCAGAAATCTTGGGTTTCTTTAGTGAAGATGAAATAGCAGTTACTTTGTTCTTTCAAGCAGTTTCTCGTTTGTAAAGATGTATGCATATATGTATACTCATTAGAGATGGGCACAAATCAGAAAAGGTGTGATTTGTTTTGATTTGTAATTCATCAAGGAAGATCCCCCTCTACAAGTCCTGCAAGTTTGACGAAGCTTGGGTTCAGAGTGTCCGAGTTATGTACCCCTGAAGAGGGCCACCCCAGGAAAGTGCCCCCCCAGACACTTAGAGACATCAAAATATATGGAGATAGGCTTCTCCCAACTCTCCACTACAAGCCGTACATGTCTGGGTTTCAGACATCTGAGTTATAAAAATCTCCTCTCCTCAGAAATTGACCTTTAGCAACTGGCTTGTGGAAACCCAGTCTTCATCAAACTTGGAGGGATTGTAGAGGAGAGTTAAAGGAGACGTCTTTGCATGTTTGATGTTTCTAAGTACCTGGGAAAACTTTAAGGGCGTGCTTTTTGTGGTTGTATGACTGGGACATCAGGTATCCAAACTTGGAAGGTTGTAGGAACTCAGAAGAAACTTCCCTATAATTTTGATGTCTCTAGGCCCACTGGAGGGAATTTTACAGTCTGAAAACTGCCAGATCACACTGAAAATTCATCAATTCATATTCATTGGGGGGTTATTGATTCGTGCAAATATGCATCAGTGAGTTAATCATAGTGAGAAATTGAAGTTGCCACTTTTATAAGATATCATAACAGTAACAATTGATCCTCTTTCAAGTTATAGAAACAAATCCCTTCAGGGAACTCTAAAAGTACTGGCAACATAAAAGCACTCTAAAATCCCCAGATTTGTATACCCATTTTATTGAACATAAGAGCATCAGAACAACCTTACTGGAACAGGCCACAGCCCATCCAGTCCAGCATTCTGGCTCACAAATTGGCTCACCATTTGCTTCAGGGTATTCCCAAGCAGATGTCTTCACCTGCTTATACATCCCTGGAAATGGCATTGAGAGATATCCTGCCTCCCTCTCCAACCCGGAGGTTGTCCTTAGGCATCCATAATGATAGCCATTGATACCCTTGTTCTCCATGAACTTGTCTAATCCTTTCTTAAAGCTGTCAAGGCTGACAGCTGTCACCACTTTTTCTGGCAGGGGGTTCCATAGACCAGTGATCCTCTGAAGAGGATTGATGTCATTGAAGGATGCGGGACTCTGTGGATGAACAACAGCTCCCATTATGTTTGGAGCTTCTAAGAGAGGAAGCCCAACATCATGTGAAGTTGCAAAGGATCCCCATCCCCTTAGTAAAATTTGAGATCCATGGGTTGTATGTGGAGATATTCTCCTATGGAAGGGAAGAGACGGGTAGCGTGTTGAGAAAATGTTTGTGTGAGAGACAACTTTTGCTAAGGCCAGCTATTAAGTAAAGCTAAGAGGGTCCTGGAAGAAGACAAAGCAAGTTCTGCCTTTCCTGGTGGCCTTACCATGCCTAGAAATGTAAGAGCAGGCAATGGCTTTATAGACAAATTTTATATTGACCACACATCTCCCTTTTATTTCAATGGAATTACAAGGATACCAAGAAATAGCCACACCATGTGTGCCAACAAAAAGACATATGGACTCAGTGGAGCAGGAATACAACCACTAGGTAATATTGCTATCACCCAAGTTCCCAGATGGAGGGCTTCTTTTCTGTGGCCAAATGGGGAGGTCTGTGTATGTGGCCTGGGCCTCTTTGGTGGTTACTTCATGTCCTTCCTCAAGCCGAGGTGAACTTGCCTCCGTGTTGAAATCAGTTTTCAACACGGATCAAGAAGCGGATTGAAAAGATTCCCGAGCTCCAGGATGGGAATCTCTCACCCCGCTTGGAGCACAGTTCAGGGGGCGTGGTCGGGGTGAACTCAGATTTATCCCACAAGGACGTGAGGTTCCGTTCCTTCGAACCTGGATTGACCCCACAAGGACGTGAGGTTCCGTTCCTTCGAACCGGTCTCCAGCGGGGCCGCGAACTGCAGCGAGAGGGACGTGAAGTATCAGCCAAATTTGTTTGAAGAACTGGGGTGTGATATCCAATCTACAACTGCCTCAGCGGTGATTTTAAAACAACAGCTCCAGTGCAGTCTGAGTCTTTCCTGACCTAGATCTAAGAAAGAAGTTCCTTGTTAAATCCATCTTGCCGTGAACGTTTGGACTTTAAACACTGATAAGCTCACATACTGAGTGAAACTTTTTTTAGTGAACAATAAAAGCATTGCCTATTCTTGCATTTGTTTTTTGTATTGACCTCATGGCTCCCTTGTATTTTAATTGATTTATCAATTCCCTAGTTTAGAATACAATTTTTGACATTTGGATGCCATTTCCATGAGAAATTATTCTATGGTGAAGAGTAAAAACTCAAAAATGAACATAAGAAATTATTATTTTAATTTGTTAGGATTGTGGTTATTAACTGCAACTCAGAGGAAGCTGAGAAAACATCCCTGAAGAGTAGACATGGGCACGACTCGGCGAAATTGTCGTTTCCGTTTTCGGTTATCATTTCCGTTATGTAATGGAAACGGTAACGATAATTAAGCCGTCAGAACTCGAACTCGAACCGAAAAAAAGAAAAATTTGGTCAGGTTTTTCGTTTCTGTTTGTGGCATCGCAGCGATCGCGCGATGTGAAGCATAGAAAAAGTTTTGGCCGACTCCCGGCCAAAAAAGCAGGCGAAAATATGCCTGCCTGAGGCTTTGCCACCTACCAGAGGGGTGGTTTCTGGGGGGTCCCCGGCCTTTCCCCCCCTCTTCTCCTGTCCTGGGCTGCTTGCACCAGGCGGGGGGGGGTCATCCTCGTCGTCTGTCTCGCTGCATGACATGCGGTGGGGGGGGATCCAAAATGGCGACCGCAATTTTTCTTTTGAAATCGTGGTCAAAAAACACACCAAATCACCACAGAAACATGTGAAATTTATTTATTTTAAATGCCTGAATTTTTATAGTAGCAGCAGTGGTTTTTTATAGCAATAAAACATCGTATTGATTTTATTTTATTTTATTTTATTTTATTTTATTTTATTTTATTTTAGACCTGCCCATTTGGACTGGGCATGGGATGGGACCATGCAATTTTTTTGAACCATTCCACCAATGGCATCGCCAGGTTTTTGACTGACACTTCTGGATGTCTCGGAGAGCATAAAAAGCCGAGGCACCTTCCAGAAATCGCAGTCGGGTGTATGGATGTGGTTGAGGGAGGAGGGCTGGCTGCTGGTGCTGGTGTGATCTGATTGAGATTGAGGAGGGAGGCTGGAGGCTTTAGAATTTAAGTTAGGCAGGCAGGGAGGGAATTGAATTTAGAAAATAATTTCTTTGATTCCCTGCAGCTTTGTCTGCTGAAGGGAATAGCAGTTTATTCTTTACTTCTTCTCTGGCAGTTTGAGGATTTTTTTCTGATATTGGATAAAGGGGGAGGTTTGAATGGGAGTGGGAGGTGTGGATTTATTTTAAAAATATATTATATACTACCATTTATTTTCTATTTTCCCAACTTCAGTTTGCTTGCACACACACACATTTGGGGTGCAAGCCAAGAACAGAACCTCTATCCTAAGTGATATCCTAACTGCCCACTCGCCTGTCCGCCCGCGCCGCCGCCCGCCCACTCACCCACCCGCGGCCACCGCCCGCCCATGGCCCCCCGCCACCGCCGCCCGCCCGGACCTCCCCCCCGCCCCGCCCGCCTAGGGCGCAAAAACACCTAGCACCGGCCCTGATTGCGGGACGCCCCTATGCTCTGGGAATTCAAATTGCGCTAAATCGCGGTAGAAACAACAAATGACAAACGACAAACGGAAACAACAAATTTTTGAAAAATTTCGCGACAAACGGAAACGACCCAAAACGGACCCGTTTCGACAAACGAAAACTCGAAACATCATTTTTTCTGGTCGTGCCCATGTCTACTGAAGAGACATGTGTAAGCTTCCAGCAAATTATGGACAATTAAAGTCAAACCTCAGAAGTCATGGGTCAAAAGAAGCAGGGCATTGCCATGTTTCTGTCAGCTTCTTACTATTGGCACTGCCCCCCAGAACTGCTCATTGCAAAATATGCTTTCCCTTCCCTCATTTCTAACCTTGGGTTAAGGACCCATGCTGAGCAGGGGAGAAAAGAAACCATTATCTTGTCTCCACCTAATGATAATTTCTTTAGACTAAATATCCTCCTACTCTTCTGTCTGCTCTCTGACATCTTAAAACTCTTTATTACCTTTATTTATAGACAGCTAGTTACCCAGGCATGTTACAAAGACTCCCTCATTTGTGAACTATTTAAGAAGTATAGTTTATATCTTTAACATATCTGTTGCATGTGTCTTGATGACTTCCTGGAACCAATCACGAGTATAAGGGTCCCAGAAATGCAATTTCAGCCATTTGCCATTAGCAACTTTTCTAATCTTTTCTAATACAGGTAACACAATCATATGAAAGTATTGAAGCAATATTTTTGTTCATGTGCTCTCTTTTCAGTAAAACCCCACCAAAGAGCACCATTAGCAGTCCTGTCACTGAACGGAGTGGCTCTGCCTCAGGAAACTGATCCCTGATCCCTACACAGCCATGGAGACCACTCAGTAACCCTGGGTCAGCCAGCTATAGTCTCTCAGCTTGACCTACATATCTTCTAGCATTGTGGAAACAAAGGAAGCATCCTTACCCACTTTAGTCTAATCTTCCGAATTCCCAAGGGTGGGTGATTTTGTGAAATTCTGTTGCTATTCTCCATCCCTCACATTGTTCTCAATGATCTTTTAAATTGAGTCACGGAAATCAAAAATAGCACACAGTGGACAGGGCAGCAATAGTGTTGCACAAGATCTTGGAATTCATGGGCTCCGGTTTGCAATTGTCCATTAAAGTTGCTCAAGAACTATGGGCCAACCACACAATTTTTTTCCTTTTCCTACTTCACAGGGTTGTTGTGATGATAAAGTGAGGAGGAATAGAGCTGTGTATGCCACTTTGAACTGACTGGAGGAAAGATGTGGCACTACTAGTAAAAAAAATTAAAAACAGATCTACACGAGGTATTGTGGTAAGGCATGGATGAAACCTGTTGAGTGTTTCTCTGGAGCTTCCTCTGCTTGTGCTGGCCCATGGTCCACAGACCATGGGGCCTATATGACTGGGAAGGAACATCCTGAAGTAGGTTTTTGCTGAGGTCACAATTTAGAGGTGGTGAAGGTTGATGCTCATGGATGAGAAACCTGGCAGCTGTTGCCAGGATAGGCTTTAGCCAAGGTTTCTGCTGTGTGTGACAACTGTACAATAGCCTCTAATGTTTTGTGGTGAAATGTTGGAACTTATTTGTGCCTTTAATGGCCAGTATATGCCTGGTATCTCTTGCTTTGAAACACTTTCCCAGAATGCAGCCTCTTTAGTTTTAGGTGCAGCCTTGCTTTTGACTGTACACAGCTTCAAACTGAATACACTGTGCCTTTCATTCAGTCAGGCAGTAGACTTACTCTATTGTACTGTAGAAGTGTCTGTGGATTTGTACTGTTGTCATACAGTCATATTTGGTAGGCTGAGGCCACTTTTCCCATCCAGAATTTCTAGCTGCTAACTAGCCCCTGTAAATAGTGTTCCTTACTCATTTGCATGAAACTAAGGCTTACCAAACCATTGTTCAGTGTAAGTCCAGAAGCATGTGCACTTGGAGCGCATCAACTAATAAGGGGACAGTGAATGTGTGTGAAAGAGAGTGGGGAGGTTTCCACTCTATTCCTACGTCTGCCCTGAATTGTGATTGGTACCATGCTTTCATCTTTATACACAAAATTCACTCCTGCCCCTTTTCATCCTTCTACAAATGAAGGTAAGAGTAAGAGCTTAATAACAGTAGGTGTTGTTAGACAATTGTGAGTCAGTAATCTTTGCAGATCTACTGCAGATTGTGTTAAAATCAGTGCCATATTATGCACCTCATGTCCCCAGGGTGCACTTCGGTAATGCACAGATGTATCTCTGAAGACACTACAACATTTCAGAATAGCAAAGAACTCTTGTCTACGTGTTTGTTTTTTTTACGCCCGGGCCCTGCCTCTATCTTGCCTCATTTTTGTTCTGTGCCTTATTACTTGTTTTTATTGTTGTAAGCCGCCCAGAGTTCCCTTTGGGAAGATGGGCGGGATACAAGTCTAATAAATAAATAAATAATATAATAAATAAATACATTTTAGATTTGTAACTTGGGGAACAAAATTACAAAGTGAGATGAAGTCAGTTCACTCATCAGTGGCAGGATGATTGTCTGGAGGGAAGGTTCTTTGCCATCATTTCTCAATCTAATTATAAGCTTCTCAAGTATTGCAGAGGCCCCTGGAATATACAGTAGCTTGAACAATGTTTTGTCTACAGGGGAGAATTGCTGACAGTCTAAATTAATTAAACCTAGCCTTCGGGAGATAATTCTGGAAGGCAGGAGGAGGGGAAGCTATTGTAGCTTTGGTTGATGTATATCTCAACTTGAAAACAGGGGCTCAGACCTGGGCACCTCAAGTTGCTCCCAAGCAGGGCTCACCTGGCTTTGGAGCACTGGGGCAGGCATGGCATTGGTCACAGGGTTTAGAGACCAAGGAGGGGTGGCTTGTTAAGGCTAGAAATTACACTATTTTATCTGAGATACCAAAATATTACAGTGCAAATAAGATATTTTACGTCTGGGGATAACTTTAGAGAATTCATGTTGGCCACTTATCTGCATATTTCATACACGAGGCTAGGAAGGACAACTCCCTTACAGCAGACTACCTGTCTGTTCCAGGAATCTTTTATAAGACTAGTTTGGAATTAATGAAACATTGATTTATTCTTTGGAAATGACTTAAGAGTAACTATAGTTCAATTGGCTACCCTATTCTTAGAGGATGAAATACTGTAGATTAGAGTTGGGCACAAAACAAACTTTTAGTTCATTTTGTTATTTGTTATTCATTTCGTTATGGAACAAAATGAATAACGAACCTCAGAGTGGATTTAGAACTGGTAGGCAGCCATGGTCAGGAGTAAAAAAATAAAATAAAATAAAATAAAATAAAATAAAAGATCTGGTGCGCAGGCCCCGGTACCAGCCTGCGATCACCGGAACCATCCCTGGCCAGCAAAAGTTTTTTTTTTAAAGCCGACCAGCCCATGCTACAGCAGTAGCAGGGGCCACGTGGTTGGCAGTAAAAACTAAAATAAAATAAAATGAAATAAAATAAAAGATCCGGCGCGTGGCCCCGGCCTGCAGGCTGGCAAAAGTTTTTTTTTTTAAGCCGACTGGCCCGCGCTACAGCTATAGCGTGGGCCACGTGGTCAGCAGTAAAAAAAATACGATAAAAATAAAATGTAAGGATGATGTTATGAATGATGATTGAAGATGATGATGAGGATGGGGATGATGAGGATGGGGGTGCTGCCAGTCCAGTTTGTGCAGTTGTTGACAACGTCTGTGGGTTTTTTTATTAATTTTTTGAATTTTTTTCGTGCCTGCGTGCTGTCAAATGAATTAAATTGTGCAAAGCGGGGGGAAATGAATAATGATTCAAAATGAACCAACGAAATGAATATTTGAAAAAAATACGTTAAAAACAAAACAAATCTAATCAAACCCTAACACAAAATGAACCAAAACGAATCACCATTTTTTCGGTTCATGCCCATCTCTACTGTAGATACCTATTAATGAGAACAAAGGCTGCCAAACCATTTTGGGGATGAATTCAAGGTGTTGCTTCTCATCTATAAAGCCCTAAATGGCTTGGGGCCAAGCTGTCTCAAGGAAGACATCTCCTTCCATGAGCCTGTTCCAATTTTAACAGGAGATACCAGTACCTTTCTGCATCTTACCACCTTCATAGATGCATTTGGTGATACACTGTTGCTGCTCCTAGGCTTTGGAACTGCTTCCCACAAGAGGCTAGGCTGGTCCCATGTTTGCTTTTCTTCTGCAAGCAGGTGAAGACCTTTCTCTTTAGGAAAGCTTTCTCTGAGTGATTGGCTTCTGCATTGTTGCACCTTACTGCTTTCAATGGATCTTGGAGTTGCTTATGTTTTTTAGTATGGTGTTTGATCCTTTTAGGTACTTGTGTACTTGCTGTTGTTGGGTTTAATATTGTCTTTTTAAAATGTAAGCTTCCTTGGATCCTTGTAAGGAGAAAGGCAGAGTAAAATTAATTTAAATAAATAAATAACTTCCCCCAGTTCAATCATGGGTCCTTGACAGATGGTTCTTTCCCCTGGTTTGGCTCCTCTAGCCAGTGGGAAATTTGGTGATGATGCAGTGAAAATACGCCTTTCCCATATGAAATTCAAAGTATCAACTGAGAAGTAGCAGAGAGAATAGGAGAAAAACACACAAGAGGCAACCATTTGCCATTCTCCATCCATATCCATCTAAAACTGTCTTGCATCTGGGCGATTTGAAACCTAGACTTTGCCTGTTTCACTTCTGCTTTAAATTGTCATCCCACTGCTGGCAACAGCCAAATCAGTGCTGCTAATATACTGGGAATGTGGGCCGTCTTCTAAGCCTGGAGAGAAATGAATGTTGTGTAGGAGGGATAATAATATTTAATTACCAGAGAACTGTGTTCATTACAGCTGGAGACTATTCTAAATAACTAACCTCAAGGGCCACGTTTGCGTGCTCTTTATGGCTCACCAGAAGCCCACGTTTCATGCTGAGCACTTGGCATTAAGCCAGGCTAAAATGTGATGCGAGGGGGAGAAATATTTGACATAACATTAATAAAATCCTTGATGCTAAAAATGCTACACACCTAGACCACTTGTCTTCCCTCTTCTAGAGGGAATAAGTGCACAGAAACTAGTAGAAATAATTTCTGAGTATTATACAACCCCATTTATGCAGTTTGTTCAAACTAGGTTGCTGCTTTTGATCTAACATCAGAAATTCATTCTTTTTATTGTCTCTTATTACATAATTAAATGTCAGCAGAAGCAAACTCTAGTTCATTCTGTGGTCCCTTACTCAACTTGATGCAGCCCTTAAATTAATCAATGAGATATGATTCTTGAGGCCTCAGTCTGGAATGTCTTGTAAATGGGGCACATTTCTACTTTTGTGTCCCAGTTGATCAGTGAGGCTACAAAATAAAACAGGCTGAACTGTGCTTTCATCATTGTAAGGCTAATTACACTGGTGACAATGAGGCCTGTAATAAGACTTCCTGTGGTAGGAACTGGCAAGCCACCCCAGTATCCCTGCCAAGAACATCCCATGGACAGAAACAAAAGGAAGCTGGAAGATGAGCCCCTCAGGTCGGAAGGCGTCCAACATGCTACTGAGGAAGAGTGGAGGACAAGTACAAGTAGCTCCAGAGCTAATGAAGTGGCTGGGCCAAAGCCGAAAGGACGCTCAGCTGCAGACGTGCCTGGAAGAGAAAGGAAAGTCCAATGTTGCAAAGAAATATACTGCTTAGGAACCTGGAATGTGAGATCTATGAACCAGGGTAAGCTGGATGTGGTCAAACGTGAGATGGAAAAAATAAACACTGACGTCTTGGGCATCAGCGAACTTAAATGGACAGGAATGGGTGAATTCAGTTCAGATGACTATCACATCTACTACTGTGGGCAAGAATCCCATAGAAGAAATGGAGTAGCCCTCATAGTCAACAATAGAGTGAGAAAAGCAGTGCTGGAATACAACCTAAAAAAATGATAGAATGATTTCGGTACGATTTCAAGGCAGTCCTTTCAACATCACAGTAATCCAAGTTTATGCACCAACTATCAGTGCTGAAGAGTCTGAGATTGACCAATTTTATGAAGACTTACAACAACTTGTAGAACTGACACCTAAGAAAGATGTTCTTCTCATCATAGGGGATTGGAATGCTAAAGTAGGGAGTCAAGTGATAAAAGGAATAAATAGCAAGTTTGGCCTTGGAGTTCCAAATGAACAGTGCAAAGAAATAGAGGAAAACAACAGAAAGGGAAAAACCAGAGATCTATTCAAGAAAATTGGAGATATTAAAGGGGCATTTCATACAAAGATGGATATGATAAAAGACAAAAATGGTAGGGACCTAACTGAAGCAGAAGAGATCAAGAAGAGATGGCAAGAATATACAGAAGAATTATATCAGAAAGATCTGGATGTCCCTGATAACCAAGATAGCATAGTTGATGACCTGGAGCCAGACATCCTGGAAAGTGAAGTCAAGTGGGCCTTAGAAAGCACTGCAAACAACAAGGCCAGTGGAGGTGACGGCATTCCAATTGAATTATTTAAAATCTTAAAAGAGGATACTGTAAAGGTGCTGTATACGATATGCCAGCAAATTTGGAAAACCCAGCAGTGGCCAGAGGACTGGAAAAGATCGGTCTACATCCCAATCCCAAAGAAAGGAAACGCCAAAGAATGCTCAAACTATCACACAATTGTACTCATTTCACACGCTAGCAAGGTTATGCTCAAAATTCTACAAGGCAGGCTTCAGCAGTATCCACAAGTACAAGCTGGATTTCGAAGGGGCAGTGGAACTAGAGATCAAATCGCCAACATGCGCTGGATTATGGAGAAAGCCAGAGAGTTCCAGAAAAACATCTACTTCTGCTTCATTGACTATGCCAAAGCCTTTGACTGTGTAGACCACAACAAACTATGGAAAGTCCTTAAAGGAATGGGAATGCCTGACCACCTTATCTGTCTCCTAAGAAATCTATCTGTGGGACAAGCAGCAACCGTCAGAACTGGATATGGAACAACTGATTGGTTTAGAATTGGGAAAGGAGTACAACAAGGCTGTATACTGTCACCTTGCCTATTTAACTTATATGCAGAGTACATCATGAGAAAGGCATGTCTGGATGAATCACAAGCCGGAATTAAGATTGCCGGAAGAAATATCAACAACCTCAGATACGCAGATGATACTACTCTAATAGCAGAGAGTGAGGAGGAATTAAAGAAACTCTTAATGAGGGTGAAATAGGAGAGTGATAAAAAATGGGCTGAAGCTGAACATCAAAAAAGCTAAGATCATGGCCACCGGTCCCATCACCTCCTGGCAAATAGGAGGGGAAGAAATGGAGGCAATGACAGTTTATTTTCTTGGGCTCCTTGATCACTGCAGATGGCGACTGCAGCAACGAAATTAAAAGACGCCTGCTTCTTGGGAGGAAAGCAATGTCAAACCTAGATGGCATCCTAAAGAGCAGAGACATCACTTTGCCAACTAAGGTCAGGATAGTCAAAGCTATGGTTTTTCCAGTAGTGATGTATGGAAGTGAAAGCTGGACTATAAAGAAGGCTGATTGCTGCAGAATTGATGCTTTTGAGCTGTGGTCTTGAGAGTCCCCTGGACTGCAAGGAGATCAAACCTATCCATTCTGAAAGAAATCAACCCCGAATGTTCACTGGAAGGACAGATTTTGAAGCTGAGGCTCCAGTACTTTAGCCACTTCATGAGAAGAGAGGACTCCTTGGAAAAGTCCCTGATGCTGGGAAAGATTGAAGGCAAAAGGAAAAGAGGACGACAGAGAATGAGATGGTTGGACGGTGTCATCAATGCAACCAATATGAATTTGACAAAACTCCGGGAGGCAGTGGAAGATAGGAAGGCCTGGCGAGCTATGGTCCATGGGGTCACGAAGAGTCGGACATGACTGGACGTCTCAACAACAAATGATTCTTGAGTCAGCCATTTTAGATAATCAGTGGGGCAATATGAGGTGAAAATATAATGAAGACAAGCAGATTTTCTTTTTCTTGACCAAAAAAAAGGTGTGCTGAGATACTGAGACGAAAAAGGTTAACAGCTGCATTTTTAAGTGATGCTATTTTATTTTATTTTATTGCTTTTACAAGAGAACAAAACTAGCTATTTTTGTTAGTAACAGTCTTTCCTATGTTCTTAATGCAAAAACCTTTCATTTTGTATTTAGAAGCTTGTATCTGTACAAAATGGAAGGTTTTCTGCAAAAACACACAAGCCTTTCTTCATAAAATGCAGTTTTAAAAGAAAACTGGCTTTTTCTTTTTGTTGTTTGCAAAGAAAGAAAAAAAATCTTGATTTCAGCTAGTGGGGAAGAGCTTCTGTTATTTTTTTACCCTTGTCTGCAAAAATAAAATACAGTAACTAAAGACTAATGTTCATAGGAGAAAACTAGTATGACTCAGAAATAAAATGTGGCTGTGAAACAAGGTCATGGCTGCAAGAAATCATTTCTTACAATAACACATTAAGGAATTCCTAGCTTGGAAAAGTTAGCAGTTGTGTCAGTGTATTAACATTTTCAATGAAAATAAGTTAGTTATTCTTAAGCCCACATTAACTATTAATTAAAAAACAGTTATTGTATTTAAATGAATAATTTAAATTACTAAAAGTAGTTTGATATGACCAGATTTGCCCAACATTGCTCCCTAAAAACAGTGAATTAAATAAAATGTCATGTATTTTAGCTTTTAAAAGGACATTTAATGAGTTTAATGATTAAAACAATGAATTTTAAATTTATTGTTGAAATATTTACCTAAAGAGGGCTAAAAATTAAGGACTGAAACTCCATTGGGCTTGGCACAGCATAAAGCAGGGGTCCTCAACCTAAGGCCCCGGGGCTGGATGCGGCCCCCCAAGGTCCTGAATCCGGGCCCCGGGACCAATTGCAACCTCCTGTCTACCCCCTGCTTTGCGAGCAAGCCAGCCTCCACAGCTGCTTCTATTGCTGAGACAGTTCAAAGCAGTGGGCTATGTCGCTTCTTCCACTCCCCCCAACTACCGCCCAGATGATCAGCATGCTGGCTAATGGGGCATTCAAAGTGGGAGGCTTACCGCAAGGTCCCCCACTCCCCCCACCCACCACCCAGATGGTCAGGGTGCCGGGTGCAGCTGAGCGGGGCAATTTAAAACAGGAGGGCTGTGGCAAGGTCTCCCACTCCCACCATGGCCCTGAGGCCCCACCCTGCTCTTCCACCACCCTGCCCACCTGCCTTCCTTGTGTGGCTGCCGCCTGTGTTATTGTAGTTGTGAGGAATGAAGGGGGCAGGCGGAGGCAGCACCGGCCGGTCTTCTGAGCCAGAGCAGCCATGGCAGTGGACTGCTGGAGGGATGGACGGCAGGTGACCAAGGGGGAAACGGAGCTACTTCCCACCCACCCAGCCCCCTCTGAGCTGCTGCCTTGCTCTGTGGAGCAAGGGAGGGGAGGGGGGGAGCACAGCCATGGCCAGAGGCTGAAGCTGCCACAACCATCACTGGGTTAGAGACCAGCGAGGAGGAGGTGGTGGAGAAAGAAGAGAAGGGAAGAGAAGGCCAACAGTGGCCTGGCCCTGGTTCCTGGGAGGCTGGAGGGGCTGCATTTGTTCCCGGTTGGTGATGGGCGGGCTGACGAGCTAAGAGAGCACCACAGCCTGGCTGGACTCGGCCACTGAGCGGGCTGTAGGTGGCTTTGGGCATGCCTTCCTGCCTCCCCTCCCTCCTTCCCAGTCCTTGCTCCCTCCCTCCCTCACGTGCAGTGCACCAAGTCGGGCCGGGCCAGGCCAGGCCAAGAGAGGAGGCAGCTTTCCCTCCAGGGCACAGTGAGGATGTGATAGCCAGGGCACACGGCTGGATCTGCGCACAGCGGCTGCTGCTCCTCACCCTGAGTGGCTGCCCAGAAGGTGATGAGGGGCCTGAGTTTGCCTGGGCTGCCACCTCCTTCCCGTCGCAATGAAGGAAGGAAGGAAGGAGAGCTGCTCCAGCTGCTGTCACTGTAGGAGGAGGAGGAGGAGGCGCAGCAGAGGGATCCCAGTGGTGGCACCTCAGGGTGGTGATCTGGATCAGGAGGCATTGCTGGGGCCCTGGAGACACAATGATCATGGGCCAATCGTCGGGGGTTCTGCCCACTTGCCCCCTCCCCCTTTTTTCCATGTCAGCCTGGTTTTTTTGTTTTTTGTTTTTGTTTGGGTTTTTTTTTGTTTTTTTGTTTTTTACTGTGGTGTCTGGGGCCTGGTGGATCGGCCCGCTGTTTGAAAACTTTGAGGACCCCTGGCATAAAGTAATGGTTACAGAAGTCCAAAGGGAGTTACACTTGGCTAATTGGTACATCTGATATGTTACTAGTTGTTGTACTATCAATTGCAAAACATACTGCACAGCTGTGCTTATTCCATGTGCTTATGGAACTGCTAGGTTTTTGTTTTTAAAGAAAAGCTGTAAGGTAAATAAAGGGAAAATACCATCTCCTTGCTCCATTCTGTTTCCTCCAACTTCTAGGAATAAGCTTTCAGTTTTGAAAATCTTCTCTCCAAGATACAGTGCACCAGTGCTTCTTGAATTGGTATTTTAAAAAGTTGCTTCCTTAGGTGAGGTGACAAAGGGCTTATTTGGAGTAGATTGGTGCAGGATAAATAAGGATGTTTAAAGTCAGATGGAGAAATGAAGGAAGGAAGGAAGGAAGGAAGGAAGGAAATGTATAATTTGCCAGTAAGCTACTAATGGTATTAGGAAATTAAAACCAGCTGGGAAATAAAAATTAGGAAGTGATCACACATCCTGAAAATGGAGCAAAATGAAGCAATCTTACCTGCAAGTTTAAAAAAATGCCCTTGATACAACTTAGAAATGAGTAGGCAGTAGAGATGGACACAAAACAGAAAAATTGTGTTTCATTTCATTTCATTTCTTTATCCCCCTTGGTTCATTTGATTTTGTTTTAAAATGATTTTTTTTTAAAAAGAAATTGTACGAACTGAAACAGAAATGAATTGTACGAACTGAAACAGAAATGAATCAATTTGTTTATCTAAAAAATGGGTTCCGTGGGTCCTAGAGGCACCAAATTTGGTGGGTACTGCCAGGACCCTGCCTGTCATAGAACCTGAATGTGAAGGGTTAAATGCTGAAGAACAGCAGGAGGAGCCTTGCAGTTCAACTCAGCAGGCAACTGAGTCTGAGGACACAGCTGAGGGCACATCTCCTCCTCCTATGAGGGCTAGGAACAGAATCCTGCAAAGAAGAACTAACAGGAGAGCCAGGGAAAGGATCTTTAATGATAGGCGTAGAATTAGATCTGAAAGCCCTGAGTTCTAGCAGGAGCCTTGCCAGAGATATGGGTGTGTTCCCTGGTTTAGGATAAAGATAGCAAGTTTACCCTGAAACCTCTGTGGGAGCAACGCATCACTTACCTTGTCACCACGTTCCTGTGTGTATCCAGACTCTGTTTCCTGACCTTGGACTGGCTTTCTGATTACGGCGTTCTCTGTTTCCTGACCTTGGACCGGCTTTCTGATTACAGTGTTCTCTGTTTCCAGACCTTGGACCGGCTTTCTGACTACGACGTTTATCTGTATCTTTGAACTTGGCATTTGGCTTTGTAAGGTATTTTGGCTTTGATTCGGACTGTACTTTGTTCATTATCTGGATTACAACTAAGTTCCTGGCAAATAACTGAACTTGGCTTGCTGTGTATTCTGTGTGCGGGGCTTGACAGGTACTTTCCTTGGACTCTCCCCTTTAAGCCCTCCAAACATGCCCTTGTGGCTGCTTGCTGTTTTTTCTCCTTAATCAAGGATTTGTATGCTTGTCTACTGGCTACAAACTCATTTAATAGAGTTTGTAAATGAGTTTTTCTATACTTGTGATATATTTTCCTCATTTGGCTCTTGGCCTGCTTACATTCATTATCAAACCAACCAGCAGTTTTTAAAGCTCTTTGATGGCCTACATTGGTTACCGTTGTTTTTAGATTTGCTCCTAGTTTTTCGGTCAGAGCTTGAAAAAGTTTTACTGCCTCAGTGTCACTGCTGGCATTGAGAATGGCATTTCCGTCATTCATATATTCCTCAGTTTTCAGTAGCTGAGTCAGAGCAATATCCGCTGCTGGTGACCATTTAATTCTCTTACTACTAGTCACTTCTAAATCTTTGTTGGGGTACAAATGTAAATCTAATCGAGGGTTACTATGTATTGGATACATTAGCATCATTGACAGGGGTAGATGGTCACTTTCTGTATTAGCAATTTCAAATTGAGTAACATAGTTATATGCAGAATATGAGATTGCTATATAATCGATTACACTACCACCCTTATTAGTGAAATGAGTATATTCTCCCAATGGATCACCATTCACTGATCCATTTAGTATTAAAAGATTTCTCCTTTTTGTAAATTGACCAAAACAATACCCTGCATAATTGCATATTTTATCTTTAGAGGTTCGACATTTTCCTCTCAATGTATAGCCATCTGTATCCAATACCTGATGAAAGTGGGTGTATAAATTTTCATCATTAGCACCTAATCGTGCTTTGAGATCTCCTGCTATGATGAATATTGCCTTAGGATATAACAACTCAAGTTGTTCTAAATAATCATCAATTGTACCCCATATATTGTTAATAATAATTTTTTTAGCATGGTGGTATGTATACATTGACTATCAGCAGAGAGAATTCAGATAACAGAATATGGCAAGCAATTACATATAACCTAGAGGGGGTCACCTGGGAAAGTATAGTATTAGATGATGGAACTAAACTGATATGGTTGGCTTGAAGCTTTGTGGAAACCAGGATCCCAAGGTCTCCCTTAGGGCGGCCATGTCTGGAGCTAGGGTCAGCTTTTAGTAAATAGCTTACAAAGCCATCTAGCTCCAGTTCTTCCTTCTCCCAGGTTTCCTGAAAAAGTACTATATCATAATCCCTAATAAACTTTTGAAAGGAAGGATCTGCTACCTTCCCTCGCCAACCTGCAATGTTCCAAGAAAGAAATGTCAATGCAGGGTATTGTTGATTAATCAAGGGTCATCCAGAGGTAGATGGATCTGAGATGAATATTTTCTTTCCTGCAGCAGAATTGAGGAGAGTATCACTTCCTGAGATAGCTGTTTGGTTTATAAGTGTAGGACAGACATGCTGGAAAGTTGGACAGTTGTCCCCTCAAGTAGCAGTATCTGAACAATGGGCTATTGCCCTTCTTTCAACTGGTGGTCTTGGATTTATATTTGCAATCTCTGAAGTATGCAAAACATGCACCTTACATAAATCACAGACTTGACTCTGCTTGGGTGGAGAGGTGCAGGATACAGTGCTCATGACATTCAAAATATATACGTTCAATAATGTTGTTTTCCTAGAAAGACTGATCTTTGTAGCAGCAATACAACAAAATGGCAGCAAAGTCATCTAACTGGAATAAATGATCAGTGTTGTCTTTTAAACAACCCTTTGTCCTTGTAGAGTGAGCAAACAACAATGGCAATAGTAATGAAAAGAAGGGAGATGCAAGTCAGCCGCAGTTGAAGAGGCTCTGAAATCAGTACTTCAGGGCAGCAATCCAGATGCCTTCTTTTACAAATTATTTCATTTTCTGTGAGCAATTGGATTATGGGATTTGTAGTCCATGACATCCATAATTTGCCAAGTTCAGGAAGCCATGTTAAGCTGCATAAAGGTCTATTTGAAGGAGTAAACAATAAAATGCCAGTGGGAGAATGATGTCAGCTATAGTAACATATGCCTTAAATGGGGTAACTTAAAATTGCAAACTTAATATTTTATTTAATATTTTATTTAATTGAAAATGTTATCAACTAGTGTTCATCTACACTAGAGATGGACACAAAATGAAAAAAATTCATTTCATTTTTCGTGTTTCATTTTGTTACAGAATTAAATGAAAAATGAAGTGCCCTTTTTAAAAAAAGAAACAAAATGAAACAGAAATTTTTGTTTTGTTTTGTTCCGTTTCATTTTCAATTATTATTTATTTTTACAAGTGTCAATCTCAGCACTTGTCAAAATAAATAACAAAAATAAGCAATGACCAGCTGGTCGGCGCTAAGTTTAAAAAAGGTGCTGACTGGCTGAGCTGGTTGGCTGTAAAAAACATTAAAATTTTAAAAAACAAAAAATGAAGCAAAGCAAAAATGATTTTTTTAAAAAAGATTAATTTTGTTCCAAATGAAATGAAACAAAATGAAATGAAATGCCATTTTGGCGTTTTGTGCCCATATCTAATCTACACTGTTAGGTTTGTATGCTCACTCACTGAAACCATAATCAATTTTGTACAAATTATCCAAGTGCTTAAGATCCAACATATGCTGTGCATATAAGAATGACTGAGTATATCTCTTGTCTATCACAGAACTGAAGGTAGATTGCAATTATGTAGATAATCAGCTAAAACATGCTTTCTATAAGCATAGAACATCAGAACCTCTTGAGGCCCTTCAAACCAGTGGGGTGGGAGGGGAATCCAAAGGAATATCAAGTATGAATCAACTCGAGTGTTAAGGTCATCAGGTGAGGCCCTTCTCTCCATCCCACTACCCTCACAAGTACATCTCATGAGAACCCATGAAAGGTCCTTCTTGGCTGCTGTGCCCAGACTCCCTCCTACTAGAAGCCAGGACTGCCTCATCTCTGTTGTCCTTCTGAAAACAGGCGTAGACCTTTCTCTTCAGACAAGCTTTCCCTGAATGATGAACTACCTCTTATGTGTCTTTTATATAAATCTAAAGGATCACATAGACTTTGTGTTTATAACTACTTATAATCTTATGTGATTACATTTACACTATGTATTACACTATCTGTAGCATTCCCATGCTTTGCCCTAGCCCTTTCACAGGCTATTGACGAGCTTCTGGTTTTTCTCTTTTGCTGCCACCAACTAGCTTTGCTAGCAAATTAATGCTTTCAGACTGATTTTAAATTGAGTAAAGATAAAAGAAGTTCATTTATTACAAAATAGCATTAAAAGCATCAAAGGTAACATGTTTAGGTACAAACAAAAGGAGGAATATAACTCAATCACACTAAAGTTATGTTACAGACTACGCTGATCACTTGCACTCCCAATTCTTAGGTTTTCAATCACTCATCACTTAGTTTTCCTCACAGAAGTTCTAAATCCTATCTCTTCTCTCTCTAATAAGTATAAGTCTCACAGGCAGACCGTATCTGTCCCTATCTGACTCATTCAGTGCTGGGCTGAGCCTTAAATTACGTTGTTAGCCGCCCAGAGTTCCCGTTGGGGAAGATGGAGCGGGATATAAGTACTTAAATAAAAAAAAAAAAAAAAAAAAATAAATCCCCTTAGGCTCTTCCCCCAAACTCTCTTATTGGTTAACAACCAACCAATCAGTACAGGCACCCCTCATGAATTATTCATCACCATGGGGGTAAACGCCACACTATCCACCAGAACTTGCACAGCCTGAGGAAGAACTATAACCAAAAGCTCACTTTCTTTTTTGTTTTAATTTCTTAAAGGTTAAAAAATGAGAGATACCACATGTCGTAGGTCATCAGCCCGTGTAGTGTATGAATATACATACAGTATCTGCAAAGAGCCACAGACAAGAGTGGTTGACTGTAGTGATGTGACAAATACTTGGAAAAAATGTCTTGTTCTCAGCCTTTTTCAGGGTCTTACTATGCTGAGTTCAATCACCAAGACTTCACCCTGCACCAATAAGATTTCCCAGTTTCTCACAAAAATTAGATTCAAATCTTTTTGTTTGCGTTTTGCCTCTTGTTCTGGGTAAGATATTGCTAATCACTGTGCAGTGTAACACCTTTTCTTAATAACCCTGTTCAGGTAGGGTGTAATTCATTTCAACAATAGTAATACAAGCAGGTTGCCATTTCTTCCAGAAGAAAATGACCATGAAACTCTTGAGGATTCTCACAAGATGAACACAAGAACTTTCAAACAATATTTCACAGATAGTGTGCTGTGCTAAGGAAAGAAGTAATTCCCACCCACTCCCCTCAGTTTCTTGCCAAGAATGAGAGGTTGCATGATTCACACCACCAAGTGAGTATACATAGACACTCCATGTGACTGGGATCTGTATGCAATCAGGAATGCCGAAGATAGACATGATGAAAATGCTGTGCTGTTGAAATCGTTAGAAATCAGACGAGTGGATATAATACCCAGCATCTTGAAGCATGTATTAATACATGGATAGGTTTTTAATAACTACCACCTGACATGCTTGATTAGTAGTGGTAATTGAATTTCTAAAAATACCTTGTTATCACATTGATTAAATTAAATCTAATCATCCATCATCTTCTTCTAGAGAGTCTGAAAAGCAGTTTAGGTTTTACACAGAAAGAGTTTGTTTCGAGAACATCTAGCTTGTTCCTTAGCGATTGTCCTCAATCTTTGGCACATATACCCTAATGCTCACATAGGACTGGCCCCCTGCTACTACATAATAACTCATCCACTGAGATAGAGGATCTGCAGAAGTATTGCCAGCTAATAACTTGTCTGTAGCCAGGCATGTTAGTAGCTGTTTTGTTGGAGGTCAAAAAGGGACACCACTCACAAGCTCTACTTTTCTTGCCAATATCATATTGAGTTTCTGCTGAATTTGGAATCTTGCCCAAGTAGTACCATGGGAAAATCCAAGCTTAATTTGCACAACGGCAACATTACAGTCCCATATTATGGGACTTTCTCATGAGACATCCTGTTCTGCTGAACAGAATATTACCCTTGACTTTTCAAATTTCTCTGAATTTGTATACACACACACCCATGGAACACAAGGGAGGCCAACATTAAAACCAGTACAGATTGAGAGCTTAATTTTCAGTGATGCATGGAAGAACAGAATAAACACTATGAAGGAAAGAGAGAAGAAATGAAGGTGTTTTAAAGCCAAATTGGATTAAATTTTGCAAATATTCAAAAGGGAAAAGAGCAAGAATGAAAGAACAAAAGGCAAATAAAAGAATAGGAAGAAATGCAAAGTCAGTTCATAACAATCAATTAAAAAGATTATAAATTAAGTATAGTATACAACTAGAAATTATAGATAGATAGATAGATAGATAGATAGATAGATAGATAGATAGATAGATAGATAGATAGATAGATAGATAAGATAAGATAAGATAAACCACACTGGAGATAGAGCAGAGGTCTTCAGGCCAGTCACGGGTGGAAGGAGTTTATCTTCCCAGTTTTGGATTAAAAATCTGTTTGCAATTTATTTATTTTATTTATTCGATTACAAAATATAGGAATATGACCTAAACATATCCATATTTGCAGATATAAACTCTCTGAAAATAAAATTAAAAGACAATTAAGTAGAAGAAAATTCATCAGAAGGTACTGCCACATCATATACCCCAAACACACATTATCCATGCTATTCAGCATGAACCACTGCATCTGCAGTTTGGTGTGGTTCATTTCGTGGCCCAATGGGTATTCCAACATTCAGAGCCCCCCCTGCACGAGGTACCCACTCAGAGGCAACACCATGGCTCTCCTGCCCCACCTCTTCTGGACCCTTGCCAGAGCTGGGCTGGAAAAATGAACTGTTGAACTGGCAGTTTGTGCCCATCTCTATTGTCATCCACTTTCCCCTGGCTTATATAGCCAACTTCCAACTGAATTGCACCTTCTGTGCCTTTAAGGGGAAAGGTGGGATAAAAATATTTTAAATAAATAAATAAACTCAAACTTGGAATAAAGAAGAAACAGATGGGGACTCGCAAGTCATGACTCACTGTTGAGTATGACTTGCATCGCACTGGCTACTTGACTCAGACTAGACTTGGGCATTTAAAAAAAAAAAGATTTGGCCTCGACTTGCAACTTGGACCCATTTTTCCAAGTCACATTTCCAAGTCTCAGTTACTTTAATGGATACCTATTATTTTAATAGAGAGTGACCTAAAACAAACACGCATCCCTTATTTATTTGTTTTCAGGTGGGCCCTCCTGCCTTGTTCTTTCCACACCCACCCACCCCTCTGTGACTGCTTATTTTAAAAATGTAATGCTTTTTCAGTAGGGGCATGGGACACAGATTTGAGACACGGTGCCAAAGACTTAGACCCAGTTGCAAAAACATGCCAACGTCCCTGCATAGAAATATAGGAATGGCAGTTCTGGCCTGAGGATGTTACCAGTCATGGGACTAGGGCAAATATCTAGTCTATAGATATTTATGCTGAAACAGTTGATAATGCGCTTGGCCCATTTTGTGGGCATCGTCTGCCCAGAAGGCAAATAGGGGCCTTATACCACAGTGGGCAGTGCCATTTCCTCAGATCCTGGTGTTCTCATGACCACATTTTGAAATCCACACTGAAGCTAACATTTCTCATAGACCCACTGCATGAGCGGAATGTCCCTCCAATCTGCAACAAATCTGAAAAGAGTCATTTCCCATCCCTAAGATCTGGCTAGAGAAGAGGCCTATCAAGAAGCAGGACTGGGGAACTTGTCCAATTTGAGCATTTATGTAGGTGAAAAATTTGGTTACTGCTACAGCATACAGCCCACCTCTAGAATTCTGCTATTGCACCACCAACATTTTGCTTGATTTTACTTTCCCTGCTTTGTTTCACCACCAGTTTCAGCAACAGCAGCCTTCAGTGGATCTCAGTGGGAATTAGATTGGACCCTGAACCTTTGGTCTTGGAATGAGCTTATGCTAAACATAGCTAATGTCATCATGATACATAGACCATTGGGCAGAATAAGACAATCACTTCCAGCCAGAGATTTTGGATGGCATGAGCAAAAAGCAAACAGTTACCTCATTTGTATTAGCATATTTATACTACAACTCCCACACTTCCTTGGGATCAGTAGGTGGGGCTTGCAAGGGGTCAGTGGGTGGGGCTTGCAGTGGGGTCAGGGTTGGGGAGCAGCCTGTCCCCCACACATTCTCAGCCACCAAATCTGGCACTCCTTAGAAAAAGTTTGGACACTCCGCTATAGACATTATAGTACATTGAGTCACACAACTCACTATGTAGCTGACAATGTTACAGTGATTTGGGCTATGCCATTGTAACTTAGAGGATCTGGGCATTTCTGTTTCTTGCAGTGATGATTAAGCAGTATGATCCTAGATTTGCTTTCTCTAATAAAAGCCAGAATGCTTTTTAAAACGCCTTTCTTAAGAGTCAGTTGGAATGTTATTTGGATTTATTTGGAGAGGATTCAGTAAATTTCCTTTTGCTTTCTCTCTACATGAGCTCCTAAAAGAAAGATGTAAGAGAGGGACATTTAAAAGGCAGTCAGGCCTTGTATGCTGAAACCAATTATATTATTATAAGGGAAGAATGGACAAATACAACTCCTGTAGTAAAATGTAAAGAAAAACTTAGATGGGTAACAGAAGAAACACTTAAAATTGTAAAAAGCAAAAGCAAAAGCTGACAGATACAGGGTCAGAAATCTGAGGGGGGGGGTTGCTACCATCACATACAGACAAAGACATATAGTAATACCTTGTGAGATGAATTTAATTTGTTCTACAGGTAAATTTGTCTTACAAAAATTTGTCTTACAAGGCACTGTTTCCCATAGGAATGCATAAAAAACCGATTAATCCATTCCAGAGGGAACGGATTAATAAGTTTTCAATGCATTCCTATGGGAAGGCTGCCTCAACCCTCCTCACAAAAGGGCAGCCGAAGGCTGCTCTCCACAGCCCCACCAGACAGCTGACATTGATAGGTCGGACCTGTCAAAATCAGCTCTGGGGGAAGGTTGCGGAGAGAAGCCTTCGGCTGCCCTTGATTGAGGGGGCAGCTCTCCACTGATCTCCTTCTGAGCCAGGCAAGTATCCGATGACCACCGACACTTGCCTGGCTCAGAAGGAGGTTGGTGAAAGGCTGTATCCTTTTGAATTTCCTGTTGCACTGATACTCCAGTGAAGAGGAGGAGGATGGGACAGGTGCATGTCCGCGCAGCCTGGGTGGGTTGGAACATGCACACTTCCCAGAGATGCGAGGGATCCGAGCAGAGCATGGACCCTTGGATCTTCTAGCCCAGGAGAGTTGCAAGCAAGCAGTGGCAGTGGATCATCACCCCCACTTCCTTTCCAAGCCACACGGGCTGGGCAAATATCAATGGGACCCTGTTTTGTCCACCAGTTGTTGGGCAAATCAGGGACCCTGAGATCTCACCTAGCCTGGGCTGTTCCCTTGCAAATAGTCCAGACTGGGCAAGGATCAATGGTATCTCATAAGACGAATATAAATGGGAAGGGAAATTCATCTTACAAGATTTTCCTATCCCCGGAAATTACACTCGTCTTACGAGGTTTTTGTCTTAAGGGGCATTCGTCTTACAAGGTAGTACTCTGTTTGACAATAACCAGGGCAGGTGAGAGAATGAACCTGTCAAAATCTTAGAATGGCAACAAATATGAAAAACAAAACAGTGCGCAATAGACTGAAAACATTCAATATCCTGTACGTTACAACCCCCAAAATAGGAGATGCCAAGAAATTCAGTTAAATTATAGGACCATAAATTTCACTGTCCATTCAAGCAAAATGATTCTGACTGATACTCAAAGTGATGCTTGCCTCATTTGCAATCATCACTTTTTCTGGATTCCAGAAAAAGAAAAGGCACTCAAGATAATATTGCAGATATTCACTGTCAACTAGAGTGCACCAAAGAATTTCAAAAGAAGATCAGTCTGTGCTAGGGATGGGCACCAAATAAAAATGAAATACTGTTTTTTTGTTTCATTAGCTAACAAAATGAAACAAAACAGGTAATCAGCATTTCATTAGTAATGAAACAAAATGGTGGGTTATTTTGTTTAAAACAAACCAATTCATATTGCTGTAAAAACGTCTCCCCCGGGTCCTAGAGGCACCAAATGTATAGAGTAATATTTTATAGAGTAACAAATTGGTTTCTTACTGTTTCATTTCGTACGGAATGTTTAAAAAATTATTTTCTAACTAAACTCAACGAATCATGGGGAAATAAAATGATTTTCCCCACCTAAATGAAAAATTTTGCCATTTTTAAAAATTTCTTTTTATTGGTCTAGTTCTCTAATCCATTAAGGTTGCTTTTGTAGTAGCATGGCTTTTAGAGATTTCAGCAGTGATTTCAGCTCTTAGACATAGCAGGCTGGAGACAGCTTCTAGTGTAACAGCTCTTTATTCAGGGAGAGAACAAGACTGGGGACTGGGGAGAGGGAGCTACATTTATAGGAGCCAGGACTGGCTAGGAAAAGATACATTTTGGAGGGAACAATTACAACCAATCACAAAGCTGCCTTTTGGCAGAGACCAATAGGATTGATCCTCTGCGATCTTTGGGCCATGCATCAGCCAGACACACCAACTCGACACCACGGACTGGGCTCTGGCTTGGACTACCCTCTGGTTCATCCATGGAATGGGCAGCCTCTACCCGCAGCTTCGTGGCCTTGCAACTGGTATTGAGCTCTTCCTGCTCATAATTCTCTGTGGCGGTGGCCTCTTTCAAGGTGGAGGCAAGGGTGACATCTTCCTTTGCCACAATGTGCCTTCGGGCTTTTTTGCTGCTGAGCCCCCCAACAAATCGATTCAAGAGAGTGTCTTCAAGATTTGGGAAGCCACAGTGCTGAGCAAGCTCCCGGAGTCCTGCCAGGAATGTAGCCACAGATTCTCCGGCTTGCTGATGCCTTTTCTGGAACTCCATCCACCAGGCCATCTTGGTTTTGGTAGGTGCCAAGTGGCTTGTCAGCCGGGCAAAAATGTTTGTGAGTGATGTCTCACTCAGCTTTGCTGGGGCGAGCAGTGCCTTGGCCAACATGAAGGTCTCACACCCACAGCAACTCAGGAACGTGGCCGTTCTTTTGCTGGCACCAGTGATTCCTTGAGCCACCACGAAGAACTCGAAGCGTTCAACATAGTCCTCCCAAGTGTGGGGCTCCGATGGCTGGAAGGGCTCAAATACCCGTGGACTTTCCATTCTCCAGGCGGGCAGGGTCGTCTTCTAAGCCGGCTGGTGAGTCTTGTTCTCCACTGTGATCCGGACTCTGAGTCAGCGTGATGATCCTCTGCTTCTCAGCATTCCGGATCCCACCTTCGTTGCCAGTGTAGTAGCGTGGGTTTTAGTGATTTCAGCAGTGATTTCAGCTCTTAGACATAGCAGGCTGGAGACAGCTTCTAGTGCAACAGCTCTTTATTCAGGGAGAGAACAAGACTGGGGACTGGGGAGAGGGAGCTAAATTTATAGGAGCCAGGACTGACTAGGAAAAGATACATTTTGGAGGGAACAATTACAACCAATCACAAAGCTGCCTTTTGGCAGAGACCAATAGGATTGAGGATCCAAATGCAGCAACTTGAATAAACCAATAGGCCTGTTCCCTTTGGAACAGGAACAGAAACCAATAGAAATACAGATAATACACAACAGCTTTGAATCCTTTTTAATTTGGAGTCCTCTACATCTGATAAGAATCTCTTCTATTCTTCCATCTGAGGGCTCAGTCACACCTGGAAAAATAACCCCAGTTATAACAAGTTGGCTGTTTTTGCATTGTTTTCTAAATTTCCAAGCACACAACACACAGCCAAGACTGGCGCGTTTTCCCAGCTAGTAGTTTATTTCTGGTTTATTTTCCCCTGGTTGAGAGGTTGGTTTTAAACTGTACCAATGATGTTTCAATTAATTCCTTACCAGTATAGCATGTATGCATGTTCCTCTATTCTTTTCCTATCCTTGTTTCCTGAGGAAGGCTGCTGCCATGTTGCCACATGGCTGCCTTGCAATTAATTTAAAAAAACAGCCAGTATGTTAATACATCAATAAACTGAGGTAGATGACTTTACAGAGACAATCTTGGTGTGGATTGACTTCTGTGTGCAATTTGTCTTTTTTTACTGCTTGATAATGCCACTTACTGTCTGCCAAGTGGCACCTCTGTTCCGACGGGAGCCAGGGCCATGGTGAGCAGTGTGTTACTACAGAGTTTCTGGTACCACAGGTCAAACGTTCCCAAATGAGAATCTCTTTTCACCATATCAATGTATCTGTTGGGGGGTTTTATATAAAAAACTAAAATTAGGGGCAGCACTGCCCTGGGAAACCTCAAAAGAAATAAATTGGTTCTGCGGTGTAACTCTCCTTTAGGCAGTTTTAAATAGGAAGAAATGAATCAATATGATTAAAACTAATGGGAATATTGCGTTTTGGACCAGATGAACACATTCTAGAGGCAGCCTCACATAAAGCATGTTACGATAATCTAACCAGGGTGTAATTAAGGCACATATCACCATGGCCAGATCAGACCTCTCAACAAATGGATGCAGCTGGTACATTAGTTTTAATTGTGCAAAAGGCTCAGTGATTAATCCACGGTCACCACCTAGCTGTTGATCTATTTTTAGAGGGAGTGCAACCCCATCCAGCACAGCCTGCATCACTATTCCTTGATCTATCTTTTAACTGAGCAGGATCACCTCAATCTTGCTTGGATTCAGTTTCAATTTATTCACTCTCATTCAGTCCATTACTGACATCAGACACTGATCTAAAGCTGAAACAGATTCCTCATATTTAAATGGCAAAGAGATACAGTGTTCGGTGTCATCTGCATACTGAACACACTAAACCCCAAAACTCTCTCAACGATTTAGATTACATAAATTACTTAAGAGACAAAGCACAGTCCCCAATGTGATCCTGCAGGCCAGCATCCATGGTGTCAAACAGGATTCCCCGGCATCATCTTCTGAAATTTCTCATCCAGGGGCAAGCAAAGCCATCATAAAACAACGCCTCCAAGTCCCACCTCAGAGACCTGCCAAAAAGATTCCATGGTGAGTGGTATCGAAAGCCACTGGGAAGTCCACCATAACTAATTAAAACACACACACCCTATCCAGTTCCAGGTGTAGGTAATCCACCAAAAAACCCAAAGTATTTTGTGTCCCATAACTAGATCTTGAAGCCAGATTGAAATGGAGCTAGATAAACCATCTCATCCAGAACTCCTGAAGCTGAGAAGACTCAGAGTAGCCTTCAGGCTAGATAGCACAGTATAAAAATCAAAGAAACAACCCACAACTCCCATGGTGGGAGCCAAACAGTAGGTACTGATCTGTGCAGGTGGATTTCCTGTAAATTTCTACTCCCAGGCCACAGTCGGGTCTGATGATGACGACATACTCCAGGAAAGCCAGCCTGTTGTCTTGGGTGTCTTCCCTAGTGAACTTAATATACAGGTACACCACATTGATGTGATCTAGAGATGGGCACGAAATGAACTTTTCATTTTTTATTATTCGTTATTCATTTCATCATGTAACGAAATGAATAATGAACCCCAGAGTGGATTAAGAACGAAATGAACCAAACAAAAAAAATTGGCTTGGTTCGGTTTGGTTCGTTAATGGCAGCACCGGAGATGTCTCCTACCTGGTGCTGGTCCAGGAGGTCTGGTCTTCCTGGCTTCAGGGAGGGCGGCCAGAAAAAACCAAAGCTGATGGCCCGCGCTACAGCTGTAACACAGGCAGTTAAAAAAAAATCAAAATCAAATCAAAATAAAAAAGGAGTGCCGACCCGGCCCCAGGGGTGGCCGGGTTGATGCTCCAAAATCAAGAAAAAAATATTAAAAATAAAACCAGTGCTGACCGGGCCTCAGGGGCCGCGCAGTCTGCACTTGAAGGGGGGGAAAAAAGCCCCACGCTACAGCTGTAGCACGGGCCAGGAACCCAGAAGCAAAAAATAAAATAAAATTAAAATAAAATAAAATAAAACAAAATAAAAGGATTGCCCCGCCACCACCACCACCAGGAAAGATGATGAGGATGATGTGGATGATGAGGATGAGGATGCTGCCAGTCCATTTTGTGCAATTGCAATGCCTGTGGTTTTTTAAAAAAATTAAATGTTTTTTCCCACCCTCACTGTCAAATTGATTAAATCACACAAAGGGGGAAAATGAATAACAATAAACGAATGAAACAATTTTTTCTAAAAAATTTGTTAAAAATGAAACAAAATGAACCAAACCCTAAAACAAAATGAACCAAAATGAATCACCATTTTTTCAGTTCGTGCCCATCTCTAATTCGGTCTGTAAAGGCCTGTATTTCCTGAGTCTTCTCCCTCCGCCCACCCCCCATATCATCATAACTGAACCACTGGGATGGTGTTGTCCCTGGGAAGGTATTGAGTGCCTTCTTCTCCACTATGAATGCTTCATCTGATGTAGAAATGCTTCATCTTCCCTGATGAACTAAATCATGGCTAGATGCCTTATACTCACTACATGTGCAGGTCTTGCTTTCTACAATTTCACTCTGGAAGGAAATACAGGTTTTCAGCTGGTTCAGACCTAAATTGATTCATCCTTGTGTATTAAACAAGCAATCTTTTAAAAGTTCTTCTTTAATAAGAGCCACTGTAACTATCTTGGATTCAGAGAAAGTTTGCATACTCTCATGGGTGAGTTCCATTCAATTTTTCAAAAAATGCTGCCATGCATGAATAAGTAAAAGTAAAAACATGAATGCATTGACTGGGGTCACTTTGTCTGCTGTGCTAGCCGTGTGTGTATGGTTGGCATCACAGAGGGAAGAGAGATGTTCTGCAAAGAATTTGGAATTCCATTAAAATTCTGTTTTATGCAAATTTAAGAAAAACATAATTGGAGAGTAACGCCATTTATTGTCTTGGTTTTACACCAGACTATCTGTGTCCCTTTTGGTTTTACTAGACCTCTCAGCTGCTTTTGACACTATAGACCATGGCATCCTCCTGACTGATCTCTCTGAAATGGGAATTGGGGCTACTGCATTAAAGTGGCTCCCCTCCTTCCTGCAGGAAAGAATGCAGAAAGTGGTGTTAGGTGATTCATGTTTGACACCTTGGCCGCTGACCTGTGGAGTTCCCCAGGGTTCTGTTCTGTCTCCTATGTTATTTAACATCTTTATGAAACCACTGGGAGAAATTATCAGGTCTTTGGGGGTTAAGTGCCCCAGTATGCTGATGATACCCAGCTCTACCTCTCATCACCTCCAGATTCTAAGGGAGCTACTATCTCAACTTTATACAGTGATTCCCCCACCTATCACTGGGGTTAGGGACTTGAGCTGATCCGCGATAATTGAAAATCCGCGATATGTGGATACAGGTTGAGTCAGGCCTGGGGGCGCCTAGCTGGGGGCTCTTGTACTTTCTGGTAAACTGGAAATCATTTTTGAGGCCTCCGACAGGCCTAGAAAGGCTCTCGGGGGCCTCAGAAATGATTTTCAGCAATCCGGAAGTCACTTCCGGTTCACAGAGAGGCCCTTTTGGGGCCTCCAAAAGGCCCAGGTAGGCCCTCACAGGCCTGTTCAGGGCAGCTCCAGTCCTGTGGTAAGTATGGAAGGCTTGAAACAGGACTATTCCCCATTACCCTACAGGGGCCTTTTTTCATATACTGTGGTCCCGTGATATAGCGGGACCGCAATATATGAACCGCGAAAGGGCGGGTGACCACTGTATAGCTGCAGTAATGAACTGAATGAGGATGAACAAAATGAAAGTAAACCCAGATAAGAAAGAGGTGCTCCTGCTCAGTTGAAAGGGAGAACAAGTGATAGGGATGCAACCTGTACTGGATGGGGTCACCCTCCAATTGAAAAGAAGTACACAGCTTGGGGGTGCTCTTGGACTCATCCTTGAGCTTGGATGCCCATGTCACAGCTATGGCCAGGAGCGCATTTACACAATTAAAGCTAGTATGCAAGTCACACCCATTTCTCCAGAAACTAGCTCTGGCCAAGGTGACACATGCCCTAGTGACGTCCTGGCTAGACTACTCTAATGCGTTCTATGTGGGACTACCAATGAAAAGCTTCAGGAAACTTCAACAGGTCCAAAATGCAGCAGCCAGACTGCTGACTGGGGTGGGGTACAGAATTCACATTACACCTCTATTAAAGCAGCTCCACTGGCTGCCAATCAGCTTGAATTGACCTTACGTGACCTACAAAGCACTGTACAGCCTGGGTCCTAGCTACCTCAAAGATCAAATCTCAAAGGATGAACTGACTCAGGTGTTAAGGTCATCAGGAGAGGCCCTTCTCTCCATCCTGCCACCCTCACGGGTATGTCACGTGGGAACCCATGAGAAGGTGTTCACAGCTGCTGAGCCGAGACTCTGGAACTCCCTCCCACTAGAGGCCAGGACTGCCTCATCTCTGTTGTCTTTCCAGAAACAAGCCTAGACTTTTCTCTTCAGGCAAGCTTTCCCTGAATGATGGACTACTTATTATGTGTCTTTTATATGAATTGATAGGATCACATAAACTTTGTGTTTATAACTACAGTACTTATAACCTTGTAGTTTTAATGTAATGTTGTCTATTAATGCTATAAGTTGTTCCTCAATTCCCTGTTCTCAATATTTGAACATGCCTTAATTGTACTGGACTGCATATTATCCCTCATTACTGTAAGCCGCCTTGGGTCCTTTTCCAAGGAGAAAGGTGGGGTAAAAATATTCTAAAATAAAATAAATAAATAAATAAGGTGTCTTACGGTCCCAAGATAGCTAATTTCAGTTAGAATCTTGGGACTGGCATGATTTTTCCACATCTGTCCATAATAACTAAGTAATGGTTGACTATTACCGTGTGTTCTTTCACTTCCCCCCCCCCCTCCAAAATCTGTAAGATACGTCTGAAAATGGCTTTGCTATGTCTTGTCCATGAGGGGGCACCATCAACTGTACATATCTTAATAAAAGGAAAATATTTTTTAAAAAAGCCTTTTCTACATTATGCACCATGTAGTGCTATAGATAATGATGTGCAACAGGGAGGGATCTGACTGTTTTCTTTTCTTTTACTTTAGTTTGTTGCCCAACCAAACTGTCAACAGCTGCTTGCCTCTCGCTGGTATGATGAGTTCCCAGGCTGGAGGAGGCGCCACTGGGCCGTGAAGATGTTGACGTGTGTCATCATTGGATTCCTTTTCCCTGTCTTCTCTGTCTGCTACCTGATTGCTCCCAAGAGTCCACTGGGGCTATTCATCAGGAAACCATTCATCAAATTTATCTGCCATACTGCCTCCTATTTGACTTTCTTGTTCCTTCTGCTGCTTGCCTCTCAACATATTGACAGGTCAGACCTGAATATGCAAGGACCTCCGCCAACCATCGTCGAGTGGATGATATTACCGTGGGTCCTGGGTAAATGTATTAGTAAAGTAAATATAGCTGAATTGTACAAATCTTCAGTAGTTAGCAGTAGGGATGGGCATTTTTCATTTTGTTCTGTTCTCTTCCGTTTCATTTCATCTTAAATGCATTTTTTTAAAAAATTCAATTCGTTTTTCATTTTGTTTCATTTTTCATTTTTAACATGTGTATGTGTGTGTACTCTGTGTGTGTGTGTGTGTGTGTGTGTGTGTGTGGTGCTGGTGCAACTTTTTCCCCTCCCCTAAGGCCCATGCGCCAGCTAATAGGCACTGGGGCGAGGGGAAAGGTTTTCCCCCTCCCAGCACCGATCAGCTGACACACGGGGCTTGGGGGAGGAGAAAAGTTTTAAAAGCCCAGGGCTTTCTAAACTCCCCCCCCCAGCCTCTTGCACCACCTGATCGGCGCTGGGGTGAGGGGGAGTTTTTTTCCACACACCAGCACTGATCAGCTGGCACGCGGGGATTAGAGGAGGGAAAATGTTTTAAAAGCCCTGGGCTTTTTTAAAAACCCCAAGCCCCACACACCAGCTGATCGGCGCGGGGGGCACCTTTTTCCCCATGTGTGAGAGTGGCAGCAATAGCAAATGTCGTCTTCTCTCACCACTGCCAACTTCGGTGATTCAAAAACAAGTGCAAGAGCACCACTTGTCTTCCCACTCTGTTACAGCTCTAGATAGGAACATGTGGTCAGGTCTTGTTGACAAAAATAAAGTGCTTAATAATTGTCTAATTGTTTAAGACAAGTTGTTTGATCCATGCCTAAAGCAAGTCAAAGAGAGGTATAATAAAAACTTGACTTAAGCTCTGCCTTGGAGGGACGGCAGCTAACAATGATAGAACTCCCAGCTATAGAACGAAGTCATTTATCACCAAGACTGATTACATTTTTGCCAGAATATAGTTCTTGAGACTGTTTTGACATATTGTCCAGCTGTTCCTCTTTATCAGAGGTAGTTTTCTTTTACCTGTTTTCTGTTAGAAGTTTTCTGTTACCTGTTTTCTGTTAGAAGTTTGTGGTCCCTTTTAAAAACACGGAAAGGGAAAATATTTATTATTTCTCTGGGTAGGGTGCTGGATTCTGAACAATATGATGTTGTTAATGAAAGAGGTTCATGGACAGAAGCTTTTGCAGGATGGGACTACAATAGACAAGCATTCAAGAATCCTGGAGAGGTTTCCAAGAATAGGCTGTTACATTACATTAGATTAAGGAGGAAGAGATTTTGAAGCTGAGGGCAGGGAGGGGGAGGGAGGAGGAAAAATAAACCTTAAAAATACTTGGCCTTTATAGGCCTGAAGCTTATGCCTTGTTGTTGTTGTTGTTGTTGTTGTTGTTGTTGTTGTTGTTGTTGTTGTCGTCGTCGTCGTTGTCGTCATTGTCATCAGCAGCAGCAGAATAATATTTTATATTGGAATGATCTAATCCCTTTTTGGGAATTTAAAGTAATAATCGGGTTAGAGGTAGAGGTCAAGATTTTATTAAGTTTGGATTTCTTTAGTTTTCAAAATAAAAAGTTAGGTAGACAGCCTAGTATAAAGACTGAAGCATATGTGAGTTTGATCAATGCTGGTATAATATTTGCCTTTTCATTTCAAGTCTCTCCCCACTCCCCACCCCGGGGTCCTGTTGGAATTTCACCATGGAATTGGTGAGGTTCAGAGCCATTCCATGCATAGATCTCTGTTCTAGGATTGTGCTCCAGGCGTCTGATATCTACAACTATTATTTTCAAGTGTTTCTCAATCCCATTGTGAACAGATTAGAATATATCCTGGTTTGTTCAAGAAAAGCTGCCCAAGTGCATGAAATCTGTTAGGTGTCTCCATGTAGCCATTTCTGAAACTGTGTGTAGTAGGTAGATCAGTTAAGAATGCTGTAGAGTTGCAAATGACTGTCAAAGTTCATAAAAGATTTCTTCTCCAACAATAAATTCTGCATGAGGTGAAAAGATTTTTCATATCAGTTTCCGTCAAGTGCTGTTTGAGCAGCATGTAACATCATAAAAAGAAGAAAAGATATTACTGGTGCAGCATTGTGGGAAGGGACTCATTAACAAAACAAAAGTAGTAAAAAAGGCTTAAAGAGAATAGGAATGCAATATGTGTGGACTAGGGATGGGCACGAAACAGAAAAATAATGTTTCATTTCATTTCATGCTCAGCCCGTTTTGTTTCGTTTCATCTATTTTTTTAAAAAGAAATTCATACGAAACAAAATAAAACAAAATGAAATGGCTCTCCTAGGTCCTAGAGGCACCAGATTTGGTGTCTGGGACTCCGGGAGCCATTTTTAAAGGCTCCTGCTGAGCTATTATCAGCTGGACCCCTTTAAAACTGGCCCAGTCGGCACCAGGGGGACCCTCTGGTACCAACTGGGCCAGGCTTAAAGGGGTCTAGCCATTGACAGCTCAGCAGGAGCCTTCAGAAAAGAATGGCACAAAATGGTTCATTTCAATGCAAAAAACTATCGTTTCGTTTTGTCTATAACAAAATGCTGCTTCCTCGTTTCGCTTCATTTTGTTTTGTTCCATTATGTAACAAAATGACAAAACAGCATTTCATTTTTCATTTCCTGCCCATCCCTAGTGTGAACTTTCAGAGTGAACTTATTATCTTCACTACTTTTCCATTGTAAGCAGTTGGACAGAAGAAGTATACACAGGTGGTGATGAGAACAGCTGCACTTCCTGTCTATGAAGCCCAGGGGCAAGGTGCTTTGTGGGTTGCTTCCTATATATCATGAACTACAAAGGATAAATAATTCCATATACTGATTAATAAATTATCATTTTTATTATTGTTGCATGTAAGCATGCTTAAAATGTTGGTTTTGTCGTTTTTATTTATATATTCCCAGGGTTTATCTGGGGTGAGATTAAACAAATGTGGGATGGAGGTCTACAGGATTACATCCATGACTGGTGGAATCTGATGGATTTTGTAATGAACTCATTATACCTGGCGACTATCTCTCTGAAAATTGTTGCATTTTCAAAGGTAATTGGGATCCATATTTATATTGTTAATATAGTAGCTAAGTAGATGCATGGGGCAAGACATGTGGTCCTATTGCCCTGGTACCAACTCTCTGAAACAGCGAGGAAGCATTCTGAGCAAAATTAACTGGGAGATAAATACCATAAACTAAGTTATATATTGTCTTCACAATGCAAATACATATTAGAAATTGTTTTTCTTTCCTCCTTTTGAGCAGAACGTGGAAAGGAAAACCCAGTCACCATTTTGTTTGTACATTGTGCTACAAAAGTTGGAATTCTTTTTCACTTCTGTTTGGAACCGGTCTGTATCTCTTTCAGGATTGCAGTATCTTCTTGATCGCTAAGAAAGTGTCTCTACAGAATTAATATTTTATTTCTTAATTCATTTATTGAGAATCAATTACGGTACCTACAAGAGGAGTTATTTGGATTGTGCAGAATGCCCAAATACCTTAGGTGTCCTAGATTGTGCAGGACTGAAAATTGTCTATAGTAGTTTGTCCACATAATTTCTCAAGTGGTACTGATGCAAAAAACAGGCACTTGTGCATGAGCAGTTGTGCATATGGTTAAAGAGGTGGTGGAAAAAGATGCCACCCTCAGAAAAATGACAAAAGGTCATTTTCAGGACCCTTACACTACTACTACTACTACTACTACTACTACTACTACTACTACTACTACTACTACTACTAGTAGTAGTAGTAGTAGTAGTAGTAGTAGTAGTAGTAGTAGTAGTAGTAGTAGTAGTAGTAGTAGTAGTAGTAGTAGTGAAGCACTGAGTAGTTTTTTTGGGGGGGGACCTATAGGATTTTTAATATGTTGTGACCGCAGATTGATGCTATAGGTTTAATCCCTTTGTGGTGAATCTATAACAACAGAAGAGATGTTTGAGGCACTGCTGGACAGGCAGATGAGAGCCAATTCCTATATGGCTGTGCCGTGGAAACTCACTGGCGGAGTGAAAATGGTAACACCAGTCATTAAATACCTCTCTTTGAAAACCCTATTGGGGTTGCTATAAGTCAGTTCTGACTTTACTGGATAGAACAGCAACAACCCAGCTGTCTTCTTTCTGCTGCTGTAGACTGATGGCAAAGTTATTGCAGACATGGAGTCACTGTATCATTTGCATAACATCTGTGTGTTTCATATTGCAATATGCATACTTGCATGTTGTGTCACAGAGCAGCACTGATGCTATAAACTGGATTTAAGGTAGAGTCGCTGAAATAGTTTGTTGCATCTTCTTGTCAATGCATACAATAAGTTGCTATTGTTTTAGTCCTGACATGTTAGTTGAACACAAATGTTACCGCTGTCAAATTCAATGACAGATCTGAAATTTTCCCATACCTACACTAATGAGCCACGGCATTAAAACCACCAAAGTCAAGAGCATTGCTTATCATTACAGTGGCACCTGCCAAGGGGTGGGATATATTAGGCCGCAAGCAAACACTCAGTTCTTGAATGCATGTGTTGAAAGCAGGAAATGTGGGCAAGGGAAATGATCCAAGCAACTTTGACAAGGGCCAAATAGTGATGGCTAGATGTCTGAGTCAGAGCATCTCCAAACTGGGAAGTCTTGTGGTTAGTATCTATCACAGGTGGTGCAAGGCAGGGCAACCAGTGAACCGGTGTCAGGGTTGCAGGTGCCCAAATCTTATTGATGCACGTGGATCCAGTCACGTGCAAGAACTACTGTAGCTTAAATTGCTTAAAAAATGTAAAGCTGATCATGGTAGAAAGGTGTGGGAACTCCCAGGGCATTGCAGTTTGCTGTGCATTAGGCTGCCTAATCGTAGACTGGTCAGAATGTCCACTGCCCACTGCTGAAAGCAACTACAATGGGGAGGTGAGTGCGAGAACTGGATGATGGAAGAAGGTTGCCTGGCTTTGTGAATCATGTTTTCGTTTAGAGAAGGTGGATGGTCAGGTGTGTGTGCATCATTTTACCGGGGAAAGAGATCCCAGCAGGATACACTGAGGGAAGAGACAGAGTTCTGGCCAAGGTTCTGTCAAGTTTTTTAAAGATATTTCACAGCAGCCAATGGAATGGATACAAGAACCCACTGGACCCCTGGTTCCTGAGGAGAAGAATCTTTTAGACTCGTTTCATACTTTACCCTCTGAAATACAAAATGAGATAATTGACAGACTTGAGCTTCTAAAGGGCCACCTGATAAAAATAAGAGCAAGGAAGGGAGCTGATTTAAAACCTCAGAATGGACAGCCACATACTTTGCAGTGGCAGGCACCAGAGAGAATTAGTCTTCTACCACGCAAGACTACCCTAGAGAATACTTTCAATGATGGGACCCCTACATTAAAACCAGTAACAATTGATCCACATATCTGGTCACAAACAAAAGATCTGGATGCAGGAGAAATAGGCACCTCTGAAAGGAACCTAGCACTTCAGAACAGGAAGGTCCCTACTACACAGCCTCAGATCTTAGTGGAAATAAATCCCTTACTGAATAAGCTTGCTCTAAAGGGAGACATTTGTGATTTGACCCCTATCCCAAAACCAGAAAGTGTGACTTCATCCACCTGGACCCAGATGAGAGAACTGGGGGATGAGGAAATCGGTTCCCCCGAGAAAATCACTAAGAAGGCAGGCTGCCTAATTTACCCCGCCTTTTCTGTTGTATCCAATGTAAGTGTATGGAACCCACCAGTGGAGCTGATTGAACATGCAGAGAAAGATGTAGTCTCTTGTGAGCCAACTAGCAGGGAAGAGTGGATCTCAGGAAGAAACAGAGTCCCATCCAGTGAGAGGGCAGCAGCCTATTGTTTAGATACTGCTACTTGAGGGGACAACTGTCCAACTTTCCAGCATGCCTGCCCTACACTCATAAACCAAACAGCTATCTCAGGAAGTGATACCCTCCTCAATTCTGCTGCAGGAAAGAAAATATTCATCTCAGATCCATCTACCTCCGGATGACCCTTGATAAATCAACAATACCCTGCATTGACATTTCTTTCTTGGAACATTGCAGGTTGGTGAGGGAAGGTAGCAGAACCTTCCTTTCAAAAGTTTATTAGGGATTATGATACAGTATAGTACTTTTTCAGGAAACCTGGGAGAAGGAAGAACTGGAGCTAGATGGCTTTGCAAGCTATTTACTAAAAGCTGATCCTAGCTCCAGAAATGGCCGTCCTAAGGGAGGCCTTGGGATCCTGGTTTCCACAAAGCTTAAAGCCAACCATATCAGTTTAGTTCCAACATCTAATACTATACTATCCCAGGTGACCCCCTCTAGGTTATATGTAATTGCTTGCCATATTCTGTTCTCTGAATTCTCTCTGCTGATAGTCAATGTATATATACCACCATGCTCAAAAAAAATTATTATTAGCAATATATGGGGTACAATTGATGATTATGTAGAACAACTTGAATGGTTATATCCTAAGGCAATATTTATCATAGCTGGAGATTTCAATGCACGATTAGGTGCTAATGATGAAAATTTATATACCCACTTTCATCAGGTATTGGATACAGATGGCTATACATTGAGGGGAAAATGCCGAACATCTAAAGATAAAATATGCAATTATGCAGGGTATTATTTTGCTCAGTTTACAAGAAGGAGAAATCTTTTAATACTAAATGGGTCAGTGAATGGTGATCTATCGGGAGAATATACTCATTTCACTAAGAGGGGTGGTAGTGTAATCGATTATATAGCAATCTCATATTCTGCATATAACTATGTTACTCGATTTGAAATTAGTAATAATACAGAAAGTGACCATCTACCCCTGTCAATGATGCTAATGTATCCAATACACAGTAACCCTCGATTGGATTTACATTTGTACCCCAACAAAGACTTAGAAATGACTAGTAGTAAGAGAATTAAATGGTCACCAGCAGTGGTTATCGCTCTGACTCAGCTACTGAAAACTGAAGAATATATGAACGACCAAAATGCCATTCTCAATGCCAGCAGTGACACTGAGGCAGTAAAACTTTTTCAAGCTCTGACCGGAAAACTAGGAGCTAAACTAAAAACAACGGTAACCAATGTAGGCCATCAAAGAGCTTTAAAAACTCCTCGCTGGTTTGATAATGAATGTAAGCAGGCCAAGAGCCAAATGAGGAAAATATATCATAAGTATAGAAAAACTCATTTACAAACTCTATTAAATGGGTTTGTAGCCAGTAGACAAGTATACAAATCCTTGATTAAGAAGAAAAAACAGCAAGCAGCCACAAGGGCATGGCAAATTTTGCTAAAAGCCTCTAATGACAAAGACACTAGTCTCTTCTGGCGAACAATAACAGGCTTAATGAATAATGGTTGGTCAGATCCAAAGTGTGTTATAGGGCCCAAAGAATGGATGCAGCACTCTAAGGCATTATTCTCAGACTCCACTTTTCAGGACACCCAAAAAACAGTAGCAATAGAAGAGCTCCCTAAGTGGCCACCAGTCTCAGTAAATGAGGTTGAAAGTCTTATCCAGCAACTTAAAAACAACAAAGCCCCTGGAATTGACTTTTTGCCCCCAGAACTTATAAAATCCAACATCACCTGGCGGGGCCCCCTGCTGGCAGTTTTATTTACATTTATTGATCAAACAGGATTGCTACCCATGGGTTGGAACACTTCTGTAATAATTCCCATACACAAAAAAGGAGCTAAAACTGATCCTGCCAATTATCGACCAATCAGCCTATTATGTGTAATAAGTAAGCTATATGCTAAACACCTCTGCAACAAGCTAACTGATTGGATTCAAGATGAAAATATTATGGCAGTAGAGGAATCAGGATTCAGTCAGGGGCGATCCACTATAGACCATTGTTTTGTACTAGATCATCTCATTGATAAATATGCAAAAAAGAAAAGGGGCAGGCTGTATGCAGCATTTATTGACCTCAAAGCAGCATTTGATTCCATACCTCGAGTGCGATTATGGGAAAAATTAGCCTCTACAACTATAGATAAAAGACTGCTTTTTTAAATCAAATGCCTTTACAATAATACCTGGCTGAGGGTACGCTGCACCGTGGATGGACATCTAACAGAACCAATGCTATCTAAAAAAGGGGTAAAGCAAGGGTGTGTTTTAGCTCCAACCCTGTTTAATTTATATCTGAATGATATTGTTGAGCATTTATCATCTCCAACACTCCATGCTCCTAAATTAGCAACTAAACCCATTTCAGCCCTACTATACGCAGACGATGCAGTACTTCTATCTCAAACTAACGTGGGTCTGAAAAGACAACTAAGGGCATTCTCCAACTACTGTCAGAAGGAACATTTAGAGGTGAATTACAGTAAGACCAAAATAATGGTATTCTCAAAACACTTCAGACTCTCTAAGTGGTCCCTGGACGGGCAACCAATTGAACAGGTCAGAGTCTTTAAATACCTAGGCATAGTTTTTCAGTCATCAGGAACCTGGACAGCTCAGCAAGAACATGTGGTAGAAAAAGCCTCACAAACTATAAAAATCCTGAAACAGTTTTTTTATACCAAAGGTCACAATTTCATACCAGCAGCATTGGAAGTGTACAGAGCCAAGCTGCTAGCGCAGATGCTGTATGGGATTCCAATATGGGCCAATAGAAATCTAAAATCATTAGAAATTGTACAGTCTAAATTTCTTAGACAAATATTTGCTGTACCTAGCTGTGTCCCAATTGCCACATTAAGGTTGGAAAGTGGCCTCCTCTCTGTGCATACACAGGCTTGGCTCAGGACACTAAATTACTGGTTAAGACTGAATCGAGCTCCCTCTGGTTTGCTTCCTTTTGTCATGAAGGATTCTCATGAGAGTAGATGGATGAAAGATATCAAATCCAAAGTATACTCTTTGGGACTGTCTCCCGATCTTCTATTGACCACTGGGTATAGTAGGACATGATGTTTATTAGAGCAGCGCATACACGACATTGAATATCAAAATAATCTGTCTGTCACCAATAAATTATGTCCCTGGTATGACAACTCAGCGATAAGTCATCCAAAAACAATGGCACAATATCTAAATGTGCTAACAGTTCCAAAGTACAGAAGGGCCTTTTCATGTGCACGATTTAATGTCATGCCTTCAGCTATGCTAGAGGGTCGCTTTAAAGGAACACCTCTACAAAATCGCACATGTCCATGTGGTGAAGGTGTTGAAACACTTGCCCATGTGTTACTGTTATGTTCCTTTTATAGAGAGGTGCGGCAAGAATTATTTTTTCCCATGTTAGTAAAGAAGCCAGGTCGTTCATCTGATTTTTATATATCATTACTCCTCAGAGACCGAGACAAACAGGTGACACTGCTGACAGCTAAATTTTTAGCAGCAGCAATTAAAATGAGGCCAACTATGATTTTAAAATAATAATCATTTACAGATTATTTGTCCAGATCTTGTATAGGAATGTTGCATGTATATGTATTTACTATTATGATTTGGTATGCCAATTTTATATCTATTTAAATGTTGTCCTTTTTTGCTAAGGCCATGGCTAATGCAAATGAATGAATGAATGAATGAATGAACATAAATGAAATATTAAACCTTCTTCACAGAGTTTGTGTAGAGCACACACAGGTGTAAAAGTTCTTAGGTAAAAACTTTGAGGCTGCAGCATCAACGGACAGCTGCAGGTAATTAGTGCTTAAAGCTTGTATAAATGTGGAAAGCATTAAAAACAAAGCCAGCCAACGCTGCTGTACAAGGTCAGTCACTGTATTCTTTCCTAATGTGTTACTATGTGTTTTTTATGCTGAGAAAAAGCTTTCTAAGTTGAATATATAAATTATTTTTCTAAAGATATTGTCTGCTGAAGTTTTTTGTTCCTGAGCATTGAGTTTTTCCGCTGGGTCTCAGAGCTTTCCAGTGCACAATATTTTGTGGAACTGAGCTGTGTTGTGACAGGGTTTGGGGAATGCTGCACAATATACATATTATCATTTTCTAACAGGTTCTGCTCAGACACCTGTCATTCATGAGAATGTTACTCGGATACTTATCACCTTTCAAGTGATTTCAACATACTTTGCATACAGGCAAGGGACTCTGCAGGATAATACACCCCGTGACACTGCAAAAAATATTCAGGAATGGTTTGAGGAGCATGACAATAAGTTCAAGGTGTTGCCTTGGCCACCAATCTCAGTCTGACTGAGAAAGATGTGTATAATGCTAGCTAAGCAGTTGGTTTTAGCATTGTGGCCGATCAGTGCATTTGAGAGATTTGTTTCTTTATGTTTCTTCAGTGAGGATCGCTGGCAGTTAGAAAGGTTATGCTGAGGCGTTAGCTTTTACCAGTTTACCCTAAAGTGAAATTCAGTTGTGAATTTTTATATTTCAAATTAAACATCTAGAGAACTGTAAAGGAAGACAAAGAAGTGATGAATTTCCCAGAAATCTATACTGTAGACTAGAGGGAGGAAGTTGGAGACTCTTCCATCTGTCTTTCACAGTATGCCTTTGTAGGCAGAGTAGTCACTCTGGAACTTGCACAGATTTTGCTAATGATTATTTCCGCTGTTTGGCATGATAGATACCACATATGACTGTATTTACCAGCCAGGTAAAATGCCTGTCTTGTGCTGACGGATCCGGTGGCAAAAAATATTTTATTTCATATGGTGCATGTAAAGTGACAGTTTTCGAGATCTGGTTGTGCAATCCATTCAAAGAATTTCTGTTTCTCAGTTAAGATTAATGTTCAAATGCAAGTCACTTCAAAACATACAATCCCTTCATATTCTAGACATGTCCAGTGTCTACTAGTGTCCAAGATAACAGTGCGTGAAACAACAGACATGCACATAGGCCTGCATTATTGTTGGTAGATCAGGTTTTACCTGAACCTAGGCCACTGCCTACTAATTTCTGGGCTGAGTTTCCAGTGTTGTTGTTTTTGTTTTGTTTTTATCTAGAATTTTATTTTTATTTATTTATTATTTTAGAGTACTTTTACCCTGCCTTTCTCCTTGGAAAAGGACCCAAGGCAGCTTACAATAATGAGGAATAATATACAGTCCAGTACAATTAAGACATGTTCAGGTAATTGAGAACAAGGAATTGAGGGACATCTTACAGCATTAATAGACAACATTACATTAAAGCTACAAGGTTATAAGTAGTTAAAAATACAAAGTCTATGTGAACCTATAGATTAATATAAAAGACTCATAATGGTAGTCCATCACTCAGGGAAAGCTTGCGTGAAGAGAAGGGTCTTTGCCTGTTTCAGGAAGGAAATCTTGAAGAACAGAACTTACAGGAGAAATGTGCTGCAGTTATTGTTTGCCCAATTGTTTTATGAAAAATGTGACTACTCCATATGTTGAGACTTTTCTATCCTATGAACATGCCTAGATTTTAAATCCTCAAGGGAGGCTCTACTCTTGACCCTGCCACCCTCAGAGGCATAATAGATTTAGAAGGGACAAAAGAGACAACCTTTTAGTACCTCTTCCCTGGCACTGGAATGTCTTATACCAGTGATGGTGAACCTATGGCACTGGTGCCAAAGGTGGCACTCCGAGCCCTTTCTGTGGGCACTCGACATCGCACCTTCATAGCCACCTGTATACAGGTTCAATTACTGTATTGGCACTTTGCCAAAAATTACTGGGTTTTGTATTGCAGTTTGGGCACTCGGTCTCTAAAAGGTTTGCCATCACTGTCTTATACTATATGTGGTTATAGGCTGATAATGCTGGCAATTAAGGTTTTTTTGATGGAAATATCTGACAGGAAACATAGAAGAAAGTTAATTTGGAAGCAAAAGTGTTGCAATTGTAAAGTGCTTTTTAAAAAGGGCCTCAAAAAAGTCCACTGAATGTAAAAAAGAACCAAGAGTTGGCAATCTTAATGCATTGTTTTGTCCAAATATGTTGTTAGGGAAGTTACTTCAAAGGTGGAGGCCATGTTACAGTTCAGCTAGCCTAGCTGGCTTGTACCCCAGCTGTCTCAGCTTCCAGCAGGTTTGCATCCTGCCAGAAAGCTACTCAAGGACACTGCTTGTCTCGGTAAAAACCAAACATCAAGTGTATAAAAACATATTTCTATCATATTTACAACAACATCTCTCAAGACACACAGCCACCTGAGTCTTGCAAACAGGGGGAAATTCTCCACTAGAAAAAAACATTGTGTGGGATATATTTACTGTGATTACTATATTTATGCTTATGCTTTGTAGAATTGTTTTAATTACAATTAATGTCACAATAGAGATCTTTAAGTGACTATGTCTATATGAGGGTACAAGCTGCCTAGATACCCTAAGCACATCCAATCTTGCCTGATTTCGGAAGCTAAGCAAGGTCGACCCTGCTTGGTACTTGGATGGGCGACCACCTGGGAATACTAGGTGCTATAGGTGCCTGGAGTAGGAACTGGCAAAATCATTCCAGTATTCCTGACAAGAAAACTCCATGGACATGGGGTCACAAAGATTTGGTCACAACTGTAGTAACACAACACACACACACATATGAGAGTACAGTAATATCTAAATGATAGTTTTGCTAAAGAAATAGTTTTTTTACAAAGGACAAACAATCTTTGCTGTATGTTTTTGAGTTATTATATTCAGGTTTATGTTGTAAGTTTATATTTTAGAAGAACCAAGATTTTATATAGGAGAAATACCATCTACATAGCTACACATATGTACTAGAAAGTTTTATAGTAGAAGACTGCATATATACATGTGTGTATTTTTATATATTCTGAGTATATTTTACATTTTTTGCATTTATATGCTTACTTTCTGCTTGCAGATAAGCTTTTTAAAGAGGAAAGTGATTAATTTTTGACAAGAAACAATCTATAAGTCTCTCATAAGGAGTCTGTATATCAGGAGTAGAGATGGGCACGACTTAGCGGTATTCCCGTTTCCGTTTCCGTTACTCGTTTCCGTTACTCTACGGAAACGGTAACGGGAATTACTCCACCAGACTTCAAGCTCGAACCGACGAACGAACAATTTTGGTCTGATTTGTCGTGCTTGTTCCTTGCATCGCGCGATCGCGTGATGCCACGCGGCACAGAAAAAAAGTTTTTAAAAGTTAAAAAAAACCGGTTCCCGGCCGAAAAGCAGGCGGAAAAATGCTGCCGTGCCTCAGGGCACCTACCAGAGGGGTTGTTTCAGGAGGTCCCCGGCCTCCCCCCCATCCCCCGTCCTAGTGGGCTGCTCTGTGGGACACGCCGCAGGCTCGCAGCCAGCAAAAAGCCCAGTCTCGCCGGCCGCCGGCCGCCGCAATTAAAGCGCAAGCAAGCGGCATGGACGGCACAGGAAAAAACTTTTAAACTCTCCCCCCACCCATTCCCGGGCCAAAAAAGCAGGCGGAAAAATGCCTGCTTGACTAAGGGCGCAGGGCACCTACCGGAGGGGTGGTTTCTGGAGGGCGGGGTCCCGCCTCCCCCCCCATCCTGGGCAGCCGGACTCGCGAGTCGCCATCGCCATGCCATGCGGTGCGGGCGGGGGATCCAAAATGGGGCGGCGAACGCAATATTGTTTCTGAAATCGTGGTCCAAAAACACACAAGCACAACAGAAACACGCGAAAATTTATAAAAACCAGATTTTTCACAGTAGCAGTGGGTTTTTTTCTTGCAACAAAATGTCTCTCCTCTCCGCCTCTGTCCTCCATTGATTTTATTTTATTTTATTTTATTTACACCTGCGCAATGATGGGCTGGCCAAGTGGCCAGCCATGTGGGAGTGGACGACCATGCAAATTTTTGGAGCCATCCCACCAATCGCATGGCCACTTGGCCATGGAGACTTCTGGGATGTGCCAAAAAGCCCCCTAAAACCTGCCCTAGCCCCCCTAACCCTAACCCTAACCCTTGACTCCGTACCCATACGTCACAGACTGTCTTCTTAGTGGGTCAGAGAGGCACCCAGAGGTGCAACCCACTAGCCCACCGTAACCTTACCCGTCACTAGCCTAACCCTAGCCCTTGCACTAACCCACCTTAAAGCCAGATCTACTTGCTTGCATTGCACTACACGCAGCAAGTACAATTCCCTTCTGTGTGAGACATGGTGGTGCGAGAGCCTTAGTTAGGCATCTCACTATGGCTCTGGGTTCAGTGCCATCCACTAGTCTTCACAGTCACTGTCTGCACATTATGTTATGCAATATCCATATGGCTATTGCATAGCATTTTGCAGCAGCAGCAGGTGAGGAGGGGAGACCCCCATGTAGAGGGGTCTCTTGGAGCCTGCTTCCCCTTCCTAGTGGGTGAGGATAGGAGGCACCCACGGGTGCCTCCAGGAGCCCACTTTCCCTTATAGCGGGCCAGAGGAGGCACCCACCCCAGAGAGGTGCCTCCAGGAGCCCGCTCCCCCCCCAAAAAAACCAGTACTAACGAAAATGAAAAAACAAACCAACTAATTTTTGTGAATTTTCACGAAAAACGGAAACGACCCGAAACGGGACCGGCCCGACTAACGACAACTCGAAAATTTTTTTTTCAAGTCGTGCCCATCTCTAATCAGGAGTAGAGATGGGCACGACTTAGCGGTATTCCCGTTTCCGTTTCCGTTACTCGTATCCGTTACTCAACGGAAACGGGAATTACTCCACCAGAATTCGAGCTCGAACCGACGAACGAACAATTTGGTCTGATTTGTCGTGCTCGTTACTTGCATCGCGGCGATCGCGCAATGCCAAGCGGCACAGAAAAAAAGTTTTTAAAAGTTAAAAAAAACCCATTTCCCGGCCCTAAAAGTAGGCGAAAATTGTCTGAGGGCACCTACCAGGCCAGAAGGGTGTTTTATTTGGGGGGGGTTCCCCGCCCCCCTCTCCTTGGCTATTGCTACTGCTGCGCTGCTGGTACCAGGCTGGGAGGGCGCATCCATTTGCCATGCAGTGCGGGGGATCCAAAATGGCGACCGCAATATTTTTTTTTTTAAATCGTTGCCCAAAACCCCACCAAAGCACCACAGAAACATGCGGAAATTAGCTATTTTAAATGCTTGAATTTTTACAGTAGCAGCAGTGGCAGTAGCACCAAACCAGCCCATGGGAGTGGACCATGCAAAGTTTTGGAGCCATTCCACCAATCGCATGGCCAGGTTTTGCTGACTGTACCAGGCTGGGAGGGCGCATCCATTTGCCATGCGGTGGGGGGGGTCCAAAATGGCAACCGCAATATTTTTTTTGAAATCGTTGCCCAAAACCCCACCAAAGGATCACAGAAACATGCGAAAATTAGCTATTTTAAATGCTTGAATTTTTACAGTAGCAGCAGTGGGTTTTTCTTGCAAAAAAAAGTATCCGTTGATTTTATTTTATTTTATTTTATTTTATTTTATTTTATTTTATTTTATTTTTTTACACCTGCACATTTGCCAGGTTGACCACAGAGACTTCTGGGATGTGCCAATCGGGCATAAACAGCCCACTAATCGTAGCCCAAACCCGAACCCTAAGCCTAACCCATACGCCAGTACACTGTCCTTCTAAGTGGGTCAGAGAGGCACCCAGAGGTGCACCCCAATACTCACCCTAACCTCACCCGTAACTAGCCTAACCCTAGCCCTTGCGCTAACCAGTCTTAACCCTAAGCCAGATCTACTTGCATTGCACTACATGCAAGTACGTGAGACACAGCGGGTGCAAGGAGTCTGCCAGTCCGTCACTTGTGGCTCTGGCTGACTCCTGCAGCTCCCTCCAGGAGCCCGCTACCCCCTCCCCAAACCAATACTAACGACAACGAAAAAACGAACTGACTAATTTTTGCAAATTTTCGCGAAAAACGGAAACGAGCCGAAACGGAACCGGCCCGACTAACGACAACTCGAAATTTTTTTTTCAAGTCGTGCCCATCTCTAATCAGGAGTCTTATAGAGGACATTCATATTATTCTGCTAAGGAAACTGGAAAGACACAGTACTCCCATGCACATTAACATTTCTGGGTAGGGAGCTGGATTCTGAAAAATGTGATGTAATTAGAGATGCATGGGCAGAAGGTTTTGCAGGATGTGCCTACAGTAGACAGGCATTCAAGAATCCTGGAGAGTAGCGATGGGCATGACTCAGCGAAATTTTCATTTTCGTTTTTGTTTTTTCATTTTGTTTCGCAATGAAAATGAAAACGAAAAGTTTTTCAGAAGCAAAATGACAACGGAAACGAAACGAAAAATTTTGCCGTGTTTTTCGTTTTCGTTACGGCAGACACATTGCGTTGAAAAGAATGCTAACGAAATAAAAAATTGTTTTCGTTTTCATTTTTTCATTTCGTTTCGTAACAAAAACGAAAACGAAAAATGCAAAAAATCCCCGAAAAACGAAAACGAACCGAAACGGACCCCTGAACGAAAAATGAAAAACGAAAAAAAAATTGAGTCATGCCCATCTCTACTAGAGAGATTTCAGAGAAAAGGTTGAGTTACATTACATTACAAAAGGAAGAGACAAAGATATTTTGAAGCTGTGGGCAGGAAGGCAAGGAGGATTGGCTAGTTTTATCTCAATTTATATTCATGTTTTGCTTTTGGTGTTTTCCTTTGTTTTAGTAGCTGACATACAGTAATTATGGGTGAAGTTTAGTGGTAAATACAATGTGATGGAGATTGGCCCAAAACACGTGGGTGTTTCTGTGATAAATGAAGGGCCAAAAGCAACAATGAATAAAATGTTGCAGATCTTATTCCTAATGTTTATACCCAAACAAATCTCCAAATTAATTTTGGAGTGCAAGGCCAAGTGTCAGTTGAGATTGCAGTAGCATAGGTGTACATTAGGATTGTATTTTGACACCCTCTTCATTCAATTTATTGTTTGATTGTCCAGTTTAGTGGCGCTGATGGAAAAAAATCACTTGACAAGCAGACTCTTGTTAGTATGTATACGTACACCCAAATATTAGTAGTAACAAATATGAAAGATTGCAAGACAAATGCCAAAAAAAACCCTCATTGCTGAAAACCACATCATGCTTCCAACACCAAGGAATCTTTGAGGTGTTAAAAATACTAGTAAAAACTGTCACAGTACTGAATCTGAGAAACCAATTTGCCCTCTCCACACAGATGGTTTCTGTCTCCCACTGCATGGTACAAGTTTCTTCCACTGTTAGCTCCTTTTTATTTCTCTGCATCACAAACATAAACTTATTTGTCTCTAAATATAACTTGAGATCTTGCCAGACATTTTACTATCTCATCTAAGACAGCTTTTGAGGGTGTGGTGACAGATGCCTCTTGTGCTCAAATCAGTCAAGCAGCATTTTCCACGATTAATTGGAAGCACTTTCTTTAATCTCACATGGATAATGAAGAAACAACCTGTACAAGTTGGAGCTGGGAAAACTTTGGAGGGCCCTCTCCCTCAGGGACTTCTATTTTTTATTTATTTAAAATAGTTTACCATAGCTTAAAAAGAACCAATGGCTCACAATATTTAAAAGCTAAAAAGATAAGTATACAAAATTTAAAAAGTAATTTGGCAAGTATTATATTAAAAACAGTAAATAAAATTCATATAAAAGACATTTAAAAGCAACATAGTACAACAATATAATTTGAACCCCACCCCGTCACTAAAGAAATGCCTGTCTGAAGAGAACGTATTTGCCTTATTGTCAGGGCTGGCGCGTCCATTAAGGTGAATTAGGCAGTTGCCTAGGGCGCCAAAATGGAGAGGGGGCGCTGGCCAGCCTGCTTCCCCCCCCGCTCCCCCCTGCTGGCCACCGTTGTCTGTCCCCCCACCGCCCATCGCTGTCCGCCCGCCTCCCCACGCCCATCGCCACCCACCCCCTGTGCCCGTCGCCATCCGCCCCCACGCCCGTCACCGTCCCCCGTCATCCACTGCTGCCCCAACCTCCGCCCCTGCCACCACCGCCCCGACCCCCCACCGCCGCCCGCCGCCCTGCCCCCCGCCACCACCACCGCTCGCCCTACCGCCCACCTAGGGCACAAAAAAACCTAGTGCCAGCCCTGCTTATTGTAGAACAACCAACATGGGGTCAACCTGGCTTCCCATGGGAGGGAATTCCAGCACTGGGAGTAGCAACAGAGAAGGCACTTTCCTGTGTCCCCAAGAAGTGCTCATGTAAGGGTGGTAGGACTGAGAGAAAAGCCTCCCTTGGTTATCTTAATGCCAAGGCAGGCTCATGTGGGGAGATGTGGTCTTTTAGATAGTTTGGACCCAAATTATTGAGGACTTTATAGGTTACTTAGCCTTCCATCCTTCCAAGGTCGGTAAAATGAGTACCCAGCTTGCGGAGCAGGGAAGCATTATGTGGCCTGCATAATTACATTGTAAACTTCCCAGAGAGTGCTTTAAGCGCTGTGGGGCAGTATATAAGCAGAACAGTTTGTGTTGCTTCTAAAATAAGCACTTTGAATTGTGCCCAAAAATGAATTGGCAACCAGTAGAGCTGTTGTAACCATGGAGTTATATGTTCCCTGTAGCCAGACCCAATTAGCAATCTAGCTGTGGCATTTTTGGGCCTCTGGGATTTCCCAAACATTTTCCAGAGGGAGCCCAACCCAGAACAAGTTAGAGCAATGCAGCTGAGATGTAACTTGGGGCTTCTGTTTCCTGTGCAAAAAGCATATGCTAAAGGCACAAGGTGTCATCCTATGTTGGCTTGAAAACAGCCTGTCTGGTTAAAATAAACTGACTGTGAAAAAAATTATATTAGATAAATAAAGATATATACTGTGTTAAAAACAAAACCTCTGCAAATCAAGTTCCTTTCATACTGAAACAATACAGGTGAACAACTGGCCAGAAGGAATTGGATTCTGAGTATAAGAGTTTAACTGCCTGTCTTTGCAGTCAACCTGCTGCAGTAAGAAAGGTTTTGTTTTGTTTTGTCCGTTAGGCCTTCCAGAGGAGGATGGGCTTTCTACCCTGTACACAGAATTTTGGAGGGTCAAGTCATGCAATTTTTCCAAGCCACAGCTTGTACAGAGATTTCAAGGCCATATTTTCCCCCCTATAAGAATAATGTTTTTAAGCTTTATTTTTAAGAAGCTGAAGCTATTTTTCAGGAGGGAGACAAGAAGCCAGACTAGATTCAGGAAAAGGATGGATGAAAATTGATGATGCAATAATTAAATCTGCTCAGTAATGACTGGAAACAAATGTTTGGTAAAGTGGAAGAAAATGCCAAAGCAGGATTGCAGTGGAACATTAAGAAGCCAAAATGATGACTACTGAAGAACTGCACAGGCTTAACATCGAGGATGGAGAAAATGATAAGCAACTAATACACCTTAGTTCATTCATTAATCCAAGAAAACAGAAAAAGGCTGAGACTTGGAAGGGTAGTAGTTAAGGGATTAGAAAAGATAGGCTGCGGTCTTACCATAGTTTTCTGCGTATATAAATGTCATGCATATTTTTTTTCGGGCAGTCACGTGGTTTTTAATGTGCAGTCAGTGTCCTCTCTTCTGCGTCGTATTTTCCTATTCTGGTTCCGTCTCTACCTGTCTACTTCACATTTTTTCCTTCTTTCTGGCTCTACTTTCCAAGCCTCCGTGGTGTTTAAGCTGCCGAAAAAGGGGAACAACAGATTTTACTGCGTATTTTCGGGGTCCTGTCGTGGTTACAGAAGCAAATAAGTAAGCATTTTCGAGCAAAGTTTCTAAATCTAGCCCCTGTCAGTAGTTTAGGAAACTTGGCTGAAACTGCTGTTCCAGGGGCATGGTCGGCCAGGAACAGAATTTACTTCTCTTTGCGGTTGGCACGTGATCTTTTTCTGCGCAGTTCGCCGCCGGGAAACTACGCAGAAAACGCTGGTAGGACCGTGGCTATAATCAAGTGTAAGGGTGTATCACTAGAAAAGAACATACATACATACACCCTTATTGGCATTAAAACAAAGAAAATAGAACACAACCAAAATAGTGATGGTAAAACATTGTCAAGTAAAACAATAGGTAAAAGGCCAAAAAGGGGATACACTCTCATTTCTTATTAATAACAGCTACTAGAAAATCTGCAACTTGTAAGGTGACCCAGTCACAATTGTCATGAAGTAGAAAGCTTGTGTTTTCCTCTGGGGGGCCAGGGATCATAGACATAATTGGGTCTAAAAACTCTTTGCGTAACCTAGTATGGGCAGGGCAATGGCACAGTATATGAGGGACTGTGTCCAATTCAAGATGGCAAAATTTACAAAAAGCCTCTGGGACGGTGGTATACCCAAGTATCTTCCTGAGAGTATTGAGAAGGGGAGTCTGGCCAACATGAAAGCACGTCTCTTATTTGGATTAATTAGCTTGCGGAAATAACAGAGATCATGACCAAAGACAGGGGATAAGTTAAAGAAACGTGGAGAGCAGGTCCAATTTAGATTGGAGGAAAGTAATTCAGTTTCTTCTTCAAATAATTTTGCCTTAATGGTCAAGTAAGCTCTTTTAAAGTCAAAGTTGGCAAAATAATCAAGAGTAAAGCCTAAGTTGTGGAGTTTGTTTACAAAGAGGGAATCCCAGGTGGTAGTAAAGGGATCCTTTAAAAGGTCGAAAAGTAAGGAACCAGGGGAGGAATTATAATGAAGGGCTAACCAGTATTTCATGGCCCGAGACCATGCCAGAGTAGAAGGTAAGTGAATGCCCAACTCAAGGATCATGGTTGAAAGTTTGATTGTGTTGGGAACACCTAGCATTTGCCTTAAAAAGGAGGCAGTTACTAGGTCTACTTTTGTGGAAGCCGCCTTGATCCAAATTGGAACTCCGTACAGAAGCTGACTCAAGGTCTTTGTCTGAAGAACCTTGAGGGCTGCAGGTACATACTGGTTGCCACTATGGTAATGAAAACGGGATACTGCATTCAGATGGAGTTTGGTTGAAGATATTGCCAAGTCTCTATGGAAATTCCATTCTAATCGATGCTGGAAATTTATACCTAAATATTTGAATGTTTTAACTTGTTCGACTGGTCTGCTGTCAATACTCCAGGATAGTGGTTTCCATAGATGAGAAAAAACCAATATTTGGGGGGTTTTGGAGTTGATTGTTAGATCATTAGATATACAATAAGAATGAAAAGCAGATAGGAGATGGCGTAGCCCGGGGGTCTGCAACCCGCGGCTCCGGAGCCGCATGCGGCTCTTTGGAACCTTTGCCGTGGCTCCAGGAGGTTCCCCTCGTGGAAGGGGTCCCGCGGCATTTAAACTAGGACCGCGGGGGAAACTCCAGCTTGCCGCTGCCGCCGTCCTCCTCGTCTTCATCTTCCTCCTCCTCCTCCTCCTCCTCCTCCTCCTCCTCCTCCTCCTCCTCCTCCTCCTCCTCCTCCTGGTGCTGCTGCAGCCGCTGCTGCCGCCGCCGGTGCGCCGCCGCCGCCTCGGCCGTGGCGAAGTCTCCTGGGCCAGCCAGGGCCAGGATGGTGGCGGCGGCGGCGGCGTTGGAGGGGTGGTGGGGGTGACATCGGTGGCCGCCGGGGTCTCCTCCTGCCACGGGGGTCAGGGGCCGCTCAGCAGCAGGAGCAGCAGGAAGCCACGCGTGTTGGTAATCCTCCTCCTCCTCCTCCTCCCCCTCCTCCTGCCACCACCAGCAGTGGAGGAGGCGGCGGCGGCGGCGAGGGGGAAGCGGGCACAATGGCCGCGCCCGGCCGGGAAAAGGGCGAGGGGAGGTGGCGGCGGCCAGGCCCAAGCAGCCGGTCGGTTCGTGGTGGTGGTGGTGGCGGCGGCGGCGGCCTGGACGGACAAAAAGGGGGTCCGAAAGCAGAATGGAGGAGCGGACCGGGGAGATCCACGGTGGCCCAGCGCGCCACTCGCCCTCCCGCTTCTTTCAGCCTCACCCGCCCCTTCCCTCCGTCTCCTTCACAAGCCAAACTTTGCCCACACACACACATACACCACGGCTGCAAGAAGTGTGTGTGTGTGTGTGTGTGTGTGTGTGTGTGTGTGTGTGTGTTTGTGTGGCATCACCCGCCCCTTCCCTCCGTCTCCTTCACAAGCCAAACTTTGCCCACACACGCACACACACCACAGCTGCAAGAAGGGTGTGTGTGTGTGTGTGTGTGTGTGTGTGTGTGTGTCGCATCACCCGCCCCTTCCCTCCGTCTCCTTCACAAGCCAAACTTTGCCCACACACGCACACACACCACGGCTGCAAGAAGGGTGTGTGTGTGTGTGTGTGTGTGTGTGTGTGTGTGTGTGTGTGAGAGAGAGAGAGAGAGAGAGAGAGAGAGAGAGAGAGAGACATCACCCGCCCCTTCCCTCCGTCTCCTTCACAAGCCAAACTTTGCCCACACACACACACACACCACAGCTGCAAGAAGGGTGTGTGTGTCGCATCACCCACCCCTTCCCTCCGTCTCCTTCACAAGCCAAACTTTGCCCACACACACACACACCACGGCTGCAAGAAGGGTGTGTGTGTGTGTTTGTCGCATCACCCGCCCCTTCCCTCCGTCTCCTTCACAAGCCAAACTTTGCCCACACACGCACACACACCACGGCTGCAAGAAGCGTGTGTGTGTGTCTGTCGCATCACCCGCCCCTTCCTTCCGTCTCCTTCACAAGCCAAACTTTGCCCACACACGCACACACACCACGGCTGCAAGAAGGGTGTGTGTGTGTGTGTGTGTGTGTGTGTGTGTGTGTGTGTGTGTGTGTGTGGCATCACCCGCCCCTTCCCTCCATCTCCTTCACAAGCCAAACTTTGCCCACACACGCACACACACCACGGCTGCAAGTGTGTGTGTGTGTGTGTGTGTGTGTGTGTGTGTGTTTGTGTGTGGGGAGAGGTCGCCGCTCGCCCGCTTCCAAAAAAAGGGACCAGCCGCGGGGTCGCAGGCCCGTCCTTTCAACCGCTGAGGCGGGTGCCGCTCCCTCGCCTCCGGCTGCGGGACCGTGGCGGCGGCGGCGGCGGCGGCGCTGGTAGGCCCGGAGCGCGGGTCATGGCCTCACGGAGCCTCGAACGGCGGCTGGCCCAGCGCCCGGTTGTTGAGGCGGAACAGCGAGAACGGCGGCGGCGGTTGTATATATTTGTTTTAAATGTCGCAATGGTTTTGCGGCTCCCAGGTTTTTTTTCCCGTCGGAAACGGGTCCAAGTGGCTCTTTATGTCTTAAAGGTTGCAGACCCCTGGCGTAGCCTGATTTTGGAGATGGAAAGAAGGACTGAATCATCAGCATAAAGGAGAATTGGTAATGGGGGAGATACTCAAACAAGGGATGTACTTATCACAATGAGATAGTTGAGAACGTAAATCGCAAGGACGAGACTGAATAGTTGGGGCGCTAGTATACAACCCTGACGGACACCTTTAGATATAGTAATCTTTTCAGAAAGGGAGCCCTTGCAGTTTATAAGGACCCGACATGAATTGGAGGAGTGAAGATTCCTAATTAGGAAAAGCAGTCGAGAGTTAATTCCCCAAGAAGCATGTTTATGCCATAACAGTTTCCTATTGATAGAATCAAACACACCTCTCAGATCGATAAAAGCAGTGTAGAGTTTCCCTTTAAAGTGAGAAGAATATTTTTCCGCAAGGAAAGACAGCAAAAGTGCATGGTCTAAAGTGGATGATCCTGGACGGAAACCAATTTGTTCATTGCCGGGAAGGCACTTCGCCTCCGCCCAGGCTACTAAACGTTTGAGAAGGAATTTTTGCATAGAGTTTACCTATAATGGAAAGGAGACTAATAGGCCTATAGTTGGACGGGGATGTAGGGTCATCCTTTTTGAAAATTGGTACTAAAATAGAAGATAACCATGATTCTGGGAAAATCCCAAAATGGTTGATCAGGGTAAATAGTTTAGCCAGGAAGGGAGCCCACCAGTCAGGGGCATTAATCAGTATTTCGCTTACAATCCCATTGGGTCCCGGGGCTTTTTCCTGGTTTCAAGGTGCTACTCAGTTCTAGTATTTCAGGTTCTAGAACAGGAGGCCAGGGGGGAAGGTCAGGGGGCAGGGGAGGAAAAGGGAATGCCAGGTCAGAAGCAGCAAAGATTTTAGAATAGTGTGTAGTCCAAGCAGAGGGGGAAATGGGAGGAACATCAATTAAAGAGGGAACCGGGATGGAACGGGACACCAGTTGCCAAAATACTCTGTTGTTCTTGGAGGAGATGGCGTCGAATAACCTATCCCATTGATTTAGAGCAAAAATGTGCTGTTTCTCTTCCAAGAAAAGATGGAAGGACTTTCTAACTGAAAAATAAAAGGTAAGTGCCTCAGAAGAAGGATGAGAGCAAACAAAGGAGAACAATTGTCTCAGTTCATATTTTGCAGATCGACAATCCTGGTCAAACCAGGAAACTGGTTTGCTCTTCCCTGTGTGTGGATGAGGAGGGTTCAGTGAGTTGGTTAAGTGTGAGATAATTGCGGAATATGCTTGGATAGCAACTTCAGGGGAGTTGGTTGATTGAATAGTTGCACACTGGCGAACAGTTTCTAGTGATCTGGACCATTGTTGGAAGGCCAGTGAAGTTCTAGAGGTCCACTTAGGATATATAAATAGATCAGTGGGGGAGTCGCTACTGGAAGGATCTGAGAGGGGGTTCAATAACGACACCTGCAGAGGGATATGGTCACTATCGGTGTGCGGGCTAAGTTCAAAATCCGAAGTCTTCGCAAGAAGGTTGGGGGAAATGAATATATAATTGACCACGCTCAACCCTAAGGGTGAGAGGAAGGTAAAATCACCTGTAAGAGGATAATCAGGGGCACCGTTCAAAATACGGAGATCGTAACTTAGACATAGATCGACCATTAATAAGGCATTCTTATTCATGGAAAGATCCTTGGACTTCCTGACCCCCGAGAGAGAGGGAGGAATCATCTGTGGGAATTAATCCCAGGAAGCCCCAATCTGCGAGGCTTGGAAAGTTGAGAATCCTCCCATAGAAGCCTGGATCCATAAGGCTTCGAGAATTGGGAACCCACAAAAGGCTTGGCCAGCAAGCCCAATGCGGGTTGGCAACAAAGAGAAGAATAATGACTCCAACACGTGGTACTGGTACTATCCCCACATCACCTTGCGGCAGTTTCCTAACCAATCAAAAGCTTACACGATGGCTCAATGCCCAAATAAGGATATTTCTTTGTCTAAAATTTAACACTACTGAGCATACCCAAGACTGTTAGTTACATAACAAAGCTTCTGCGCATGTGTGAGATTCTAGCCTGGGAACTTTGATCAGACCAGATAACTTCAGCCAATCACAAGGCATTTTACCACCTAAAAGTGCAACATAGTATTTGAGCATATCTAAACCTTGACATAATTCAGTGCAATACGCATGTGTTAAACTCTCTACGCTTGCTTCGTGATCTTCTTGCTTTCTGGTAATGGCGATGCCACAGAGGCATGCTGGGAAAGATTTCCCACATTTCACCCTTTTGTTTTTAATTTTTGTGAAGAATAGGAACACTGAGTTATGCAATCAACTAACTACAATAACAAAATAGTAGTGGAATAAGTGAGAATATAACTATAAAGATAATATCAGTAAAAATTAGCTTGCTTTTTCAACCTTCAGACTGTGCTGTAGCCAGTTTCAACCTGAAGGTGGCAGTATTGCATAACAGAATAACAGAAACATTCTTTTCTCTTCCATTCAAACATTCTGTATCATTGATGTAAAACCAGTGCTTCCTTAAAATATTTGCTAGTCAGTTTTAGAATAAACTTTAGAAAATTATATCAAGCATCATTTTGAGGTATACAAACAACATGAAATTAGAAACAGCATCAATATTAATAACAGAATGAATGTCATTTCTCTAATCTTACTATCAGCTAAAAGAGTGAATAATTCTGCATGAAAATATAATACTGATTGCCATAATGAACAATATGTAAAAGCAGGTGCTAAATATCTGTGAGGTATACAAACTTGTCACATCTAAATCCCACTTTAATTAAACAAATGTCTTTTAGAGATAAAGAAATATGAAATATAGAGAGGTGGACTGATTCACTTCTGAACGGCTGGAAAAAATGTACATCAGTTAAAAAGGACATAACTGTAAAATTAGTTCTGCTTGCAGCGATGTTACAGAAGTAGTAGCGAACAAGCCAAAGGATTCCTGCTAAAAAGCTAATGGTTTTGGCTTTTCTCAGAGAGGGAAACAAACATGACACCCCCATGTTGTAGGGCAACCCCAATTTTTCTTGTTGGCTATTAAACTGAATCCTTCCCCTTCCACTCAATAGATTTAAGGAAAAATAACAGTGTTTCGTATTTCCAAACAGCATTCTCTATGGACACAAACACACACACAAATCTGTTTACAATGCATTTGGCTTTGATAAAACACACAGAGAGAGAGTAATTAAAAGTTCAAATCTAAACATCACCTTCCATATATGGCAGTACACTTGTCTTTGCCTGAAACCAGAAGTAGCAATTAGCAATAGCAAAAATCTGAGATTAGTAAATATACATTAAAGGCAGCAACTTATGATAGTAATGCATACCACAATAATAAGCATAGCCTTTAAGCTAATATGAGAGGTGAGATCGTTGAGTTTCTTGATCTGGTGTTGTATAGCACTGCTATGATCAGAGATATTAAAATAACACATGTGAGGCACTGATCCACAGCCAGATACAATTTCAGCAGTATAAAATCAATGTCATCTCCGTTATCTAAAGTAATCTATCTAATTTCAGTTTGAGCCTTGGAAGTGTTCAGTTACCCATAATTATGTTTATATTGAAGCATTGATTCATGTTACACGAAGTAGCTGTTAGCTTTCAAAAAATGCCCTAAAACCCCAAAAGATAGGTGATCCCTGAAACTAGCACTATATTTCTAAACCATTGTGAAACAACAAACAAAATCTGATAGCTTAGGTTAGCTGGAATGTAGTTGAAGCAACACATGTGCAAAAATAAATGATAAACATTTCAGTTGTGTGGTACCAGTCTTGTGACAATGAGGCTTCTGTGAGTCAGAAGAACAGTTCACCATACGCGTGCAAGGGACACCCCTCCCTACTACAACATGTGGTGTGCAGATTTAGGGAGTCACTTGGTGGCTGGACCCCACCTGGAGCCATTCACTAAGTGTTCATATGTTCCTTGAGACCAGTGATATTATGAGGCTGGTAGCAAACTACAATAAGGCATGATGAAAGTAAATTCCCAGCAACATAGCTGGTAGAAAGACAAAACTTGGTGCATTACTGATTTTTGGCCAGTTGAAGGCAGACGTTAGTCTGTAGGCCATTAAAAGGTAGCTCAGGAGGCACTGCAGTGTGACACTGAGTTCTGTAGTCAAACACAAGGAAAAGGAAGGGCAAAAGTATCACTGTAGTGGAAACTCCTTGGAGGAGTGCCATGACTAAACACAGCATGCTGGAATCCACACCCTTGTCCAGGGCTATGACTCGTCCCAGGGAATGAGACTGGAGAGCTATTTCTTCAGTCCTGAAATGCAACTCAATGGAAGAATGAAACCTGCTTATGGGAAGCAAGCAGACAATTGTAAAGCAAAAAACACTTTGGAAAGCACAGTACTAAAATCTACCATAGTTGTATGAATAGCAGAGGCCTTGCTTGACCCAAACTATTATGTTCCAAGCAGAGCCAGCTTGACAGACCCAAACTAGAGGGTGCAAAAATCAGAAAAATCTCATGACTAGCAATGAAATTTGTCAGAAAAAAATCCACAAGCTAATGTGCAGTCTGCCAAATTTGTGTGTGCTCTGATATAGGTAGGCCAAAAGGCACAGCACACAGCGTTCCTGTAGAAGCTGTTGAAACAAAGGACAATTAACAGTAGAGAGATAAGCTTGGCAGAATGTCAGCTGAAACATACTATGAGGACCACTATCATGTTAAAAAGTTACAAAAGAGAATCACAGCGCTGCCAAGGAACTGTGGCATCTTTCCCAGAAAAAGCTGCAAAGGGAAAAAAGATTGTTAAACCATAGAAAGTAAATGCAAAAGATTATTCTCTGATCCTTAAGAGCGAAAATGCCTGTGAGGAAGAAAAATAAACAAGAGTCATTGTCATAAGCAGCCAGTTGGTTCGCCCTCCGCAGTTTATGAAAGATACATTCAGCAGGTGAAGATCACTTGGCTACGGCAGAGAAGAAGAGAGGGGTGGTGAGTGTTCTGTTGTGTTGAGCATGCTCAGTTGAAGTTTCCAAGAAGCTGATGTTTCCGAGAATTCCACCAGAGTGCAACAGTCAGGAATTTTTTGTGGTAAGCAGCACAGGAATGTTGCAGACAGACAATGGCCCAGATACTTGTAGAGAAGAACACCTTGCACATTTTTCAGGGTTAATAGGCACAGTTCACAGATAGCAAAGGAGCTTCCAGGTCTGTACCGGTGACTTCTGGAGATATTCCAAGAACATCATCCATGTGACGCAGAAATCAGGCCAGCAGTGATGCGGACAGTGGGTGGGCGTAAATCAAGGCACGACAGCACCATGGCGACTGTATCAGCGGAGATGAGCCTTTTCCAGGACGAAGGAAGACAGGGCTTTTCCCACGGGGTGTGCATAGAAGCAACTTCAGCAGGGAAAATGGAGACACCCGAGGAAGGGGGCCCTTGGGATTCCTCCCCCTCATCATGATTACTGTTCCACGTCTCATTAACCTCTTCCGTTCCACCACCACCACCATCATCACCATCTTCATTCCCCAAAGGCTGCCGCGGATGGTGCCCTGTTGTTTTCCCAGGATTAGAATTAGGAATTTGAACTGCGGCAGCAGAAAAAGCCTTATCAGAGTCAGTACTCACAAATTGGCATGCACGCAGAATATCAGTCAGGGAGATAGCAGGACTGCTGGAGAGAGTAGCAACAGCTGGCTTGCAGCCAGCATTAGAGTTCTCAAAGGCCAATTGTTTAGTCAGGAGTTGTTGAGCGTCCTTATTTTCCACCTGCCCGTCAATTGCCACAATCAAGCGATCCTCAAATTCAGCAAAAAACTCCTTGGCACCCTGATGAATGGCAGCAAGCCCAGCAACATTAGAGTCAGATTTGTCAGGTATACAGCACCATGCCTTAAGAGCAATTTCAGCCACACTGGAGAGTGCAGTGTCCGGCAGAAGCATCTGCTGGGCAGTTGTGGCATAAGTATCCTCACCCATTAACATTGGCAGAGTAAAGGGAACGGGAGGTCGATGAGCCTCATTTTCAGCAGCCGTTGCTGTTGCCAATTCCCGTCACTCTTGAAGGCAAAGCATGGCCTCTGTGGGGGTCAGGCAGTCCCTGATAATCGTCTGCCAATCTGTGGGAAGCAGCTTTTGAAGGGCGAAACCTTCCAGCAGGCTATGGGTGTAGGGAGCTTGCAGCCCATTGTCGTGAATGCTACGACGTAACTCTTTCAGTGCTTCAGAGGGAATTGGGGCATTTTTTCCAGCCTGAGCAGGGGCGGTAGCCCGTAGGACTGGAGAAGCAGGATGCACAGGCTCCATGTCCAAGGCTGCTGCTGGAACAGCGTCAGCAAAGCCAGCACTGTGTAATTTCCCATCATTTGCAATGGATAAGGCTGGAGAGGGCTCAGGCAGTGGATCTGGCAGCTGGTTTGGGAATTCAAGGGCTGGACACGCTGGTGTTGGAGCTGACGGGAGTGCAGGCAGAGCTGTGCTCACCGGCAGTGGTGCTGGAGCTTGGGGAGCCACAATTAGCCAAGAGGCTGGTTTGGGAGGCAAAATGATTGGCAATGGTGATGGCAGAGACTGTATTGCCAATAAAGGATTGCCTGGAGTGGGTCCTTGAAGGCATGCACGGACTTGAAACCACGTGTGCAGGACCTTAAAATTAACTTTGGGATGATCCCGAAGACAGTAGCCAATTTTGTTCCATTCTTGAAGATCTAGCTTGCCATCTAGTGGGAACCAAGGGCACAATTGGTCTATGGCTATCACTAGATTTTCAACTTCCGAGGTACAAGTTTGGTGATGGCCATTGTCTAGCAAGAGTCTTTTAAGGTCATCTCGGAAGTTCTGTTGTTCAGCGAGAGGGCGTAGAAGACAGAACCCATTTTTAAACAGTATTGAGGTATGGGATCACTCACCAGGATCGAAGGAACGGCTTCGATGGCGGTAGTTGAGTGCTCAATAATCCTGGCCCCGGATGAGAATGGTGAGTGATGGCAATCAGACTCCTGGCGCGGCTCGCCAAATGTGGGAATTAATCCCGGGAAGCCCCAATCTGCGAGGCTTGGAAAGTTGAGAATCCTCCCTTAGAAGCCTGGATCCGTAAGGCTTCGAGAATTGGGAACCCACAAAAGGCATGGCCGGCAAGCCCAATGCGGGTTGGCAACAAAGAGAAGAATAATGACTCCAACACGTGGTACTGGTGCAAAAATGGAGCAAGTCCCTCTTGCTGCACCCAGCAAGAGCCTTTATTGAAAACAACAGGACTACAATTCCTACATCACCTTGCGGCGGTTTCTTAACCAATCAAAAGCTTACACGATGGCTCAATGCCCAAATAAGGATATTTCTTTGTCTAAAATTTAACACTACTGAGCATACCCAAGACTGTTAGTTACATAACAAAGCTTCTGTGCATGTGTGAGATTCTAGCCTGGGAACTTTGATCAGACCAGGTAACTTCAGCCAATCACAAGGCATTTTACCACTTAAAATTGCAACGTAGTATTTGAGCATATCTAAACCTTGACATAATTCAGTGCAATACACATGTGTTAAACTCTCTACGCTTGCTTCGTGATCTTCTCGCTTTCTGGTAATGGCGATGCCACAGAGGCATGCCGGGAAATATTTCCCACAATCATCTCCTCCATATCCCTATTCATATATTTGGCAAGGCTTAGATTATTTGCTCCTAGCCTAGAGTTAAAATCACCAGCAAAGAGAAGAGAAATAGAGGGATTGGATACTAGTACTTGGTCGGTAATTCTTTTTACTTCTGTCCATGGATCTGTGGTAGAAGAACCATAGGGAGGGATGTAAACATTCAGCATGAGGATGTGGTGCTCACTATTATTAAATAGAAAGGCTGGAACATAAGGGGAGTGAGAAGTAAGAGGGGACAGAACAAAGGAGGAGGAGGGTTTCACCAGACAGCTTAAGCCAGAGCGGGGACGACAGGAACACTGTCAGAAGATTGTAGGAAACAAATCCAGGAACACCAGGGCCTGTGAGGGACCAGGTTTCCTGGAGAAAAATAATATCATGCCTGGAGAGATATTCTATAAAATCGGAGTTGTTCCTTTTCCTCTCCCAACCTGCAATGTTCCATGAAACCAGTTTAATACTAGATGGGGGTAGAGGGAGGGGGAGGGAAGGGGGAGAGAGTCAATTGGATATAACAGCATCATTGGCATGTTCTGAACACAAGTGGGGGGTTCTGGGTTGGGCAGGAACTGGCCTGTGCGTAAAATTAATATCTGGAGGTAGGAGTATGGCTGCTTTGGGAGAAGTAATTGGTTGAGTTAAGGCATTGTTCGTATTATGAGACAGCTCAGACCTAACTTTGTCTAGGGACGAGATGATCTTAGTTTGTTCTGTCCAAGAGAGGCCTTTAAAGGTGGCAGTTGTTATATTATCCCCGTCCACGTCGAGTTCGAGCTGCAGAAGTAGGTCTTCTTCCAAGGGGTGAGATACCTCCTTATGACAGCCCTCCGTTATTTCCAGATTATGCGGATTAACAGCAAAAGGCAAATCCAAATCTTGATTTTGTTTTCCCTCCGGTATGCTAGTGCCGCATGAGATGACATTGGAAGCAGGTTTTCCTTGTGTTCGTCGCGTTGTCTTATCAGTCGATACTTGACTCCAGACTGTTAAGGACTCCTTGAATTTTGCAAGGGACTGTTCCAGAGAAGAGGTTAGCTTTCCCAAGGACCCAATTTCAGGTGGAAGCTGCCTTTCAGGGGTTAACTGTAGTTGCTGCACATCCTCTTTTTGGTTATCTGCAGAGTTGTGGTTTGGCACAACAGATTTTACTGCATATTTTCGGGGTCCTGTCGTGGTTACAGAAGCAAATAAGTAAGCATTGTCGAGTGTGAGGGTTCTTTAAACAACTCCGGCGGTTCATTCTCACATACGAGACGGGCAGACATGGTAGGTTCAACGGTAAAAGCATTTTTATTGCTTACAGAAGGAAACTCTCTGCAGGAATCTGTTTCTTCATTAACATATAACCTTGAACGTGGATTACTAACATCGTCTAACAAAACATCTTCCAACAAACTATTCGAAAGGGTTTTTTGATATGTTGGCTTCCCCTAATGAAAAGGGGGAGCTCCCCTTTCGCGACCTGGGCATGGCGTGCCACGACACGGGTGTCTCGCCCATTGAGGTGGGGGGTTTGGCTCCCGTCTCTTCCTCCATTCCTTATGAAATTTCTCGGAGTTCTCGGGCCACCTCAAAGGTCTTACAGTCACTGCCCAAGTTATTTCCTCCTCCCTCCTCCGAGGGATCAGCCCCGTCCTCTCTCCTACCCGGCTCTCCAACGTCTGTGTTCCAACGGTCCTTACCTGATCCTCCCAACTGTCATTCTTTTCCTCCTCGCCTCGCGCCCCTCCTACGTCACGCTCTTCCCATTCATCCTCTAACTCCTCCAAAGCCCATAATACTGCTGGCTCATCCTCCCCGCACGTATTTCCCACCTCCTCTAAAGTTATTTCCCTTATGCCCCTGGTGCACAATTCCCGGTCCTGTGTGTTTCTTTCTTGTTTATCGTCCTTCTTTTCGTCATCTGTTATTCCAGAAGGCACACCTTCTGATTGGGTGGACGTCACCTCCTCTGTCTCACATACCCCCCCTTCGAGTGGGCCGTCTGGTCCTCCTGTTGTGGAGCCCAAGGTCCCTGTCGGGAGAAATAATCAGCGTTAAGGTAATCCCTGCCTTTCTTGTATCTAACTTCGAAGGAGAATGGTTGTAGGCTCAGATACCAACGGGTTAGTCGGGGGCTTACATCTTTCATGCGGTTTAACCATATCAGTGGAGCATGGTCTGTTATTAGAATAAATGGGGCACCTAACAAGTAATATTTTAGTGATGACATTGCCCATTTAACGGCCAAGGCTTCCTTTTCTATAGTTGAATAATTTTGTTCTCTTTTTGATAACTTTCTACTTAGAAATAGTATTGGGTGTTCCTTTTCTGCGTATTCCTGGGATAGTACAGCTCCAATGCCCCGGTCAGAGGCATCAGTTTGTAAAATGAATGGTTTAGTGAAGTTGGGAGTTATCCTTACTGGATATGAACATAGTTTTTCCTTAAGGGTATCAAAAGCTTTTTGTTCGACTGTGGTCCACCTAACTATTTTTGGTAGCTTTTTCCGTGTGAGATCAGTCAGTGGTGCAGCTATATCCGCAAAGTTGGGGATGAAGTTTCTATAATACTCTGCCAGGCCCAGAAATTGTTGCACTTCTTTTTTAGTGCGTGGTTTGGTCCAATTTGTGACTTTAGTGACCTTGTCTGGCATAGGGTGAATTTTACCCTGACCCACTCGGAATCCTAAGAATTTTACCTCAGGTTGAGCTATCTTGCATTTTGCGGGGTTTGCTTTCAAATTAGCTTTTCTTAGTTCTGTTAGAACAGCTCGTAGATGTTTAATGTGTTCATCCCAATTTTTACTGAAGATAATAATGTCGTCAATATAGGCGACTGCGAAATCTCGGACGGGATAAAGCACTTTGTCCATAAGCCTCTGAAAAGTGGCTGAGGCGCCATGGAGGCCAAAAGGCATTTTGGTAAAATGGTAGAGTCCAACTGGGGTTCCGAATGCGGTTTTTCCCCCTGTCCTTGAGTTTTAATGGGACCTGCCAATAACCTTTTGTGAGATCTATGGAGCTTAAATATGCAGATTCGCCTAATTTATCTAGGAGGTCGTCAACGCGGGGCATAGGGTATGCGTCAAATTTTGACACAGAGTTTAATTTCCTGAAGTCTACGCAAAACCGAATTGTGCCATCGGGTTTGGGTACGACTACCGGGTAGCTCCTCCAAGGACTATTGGATGGTTCAATTACTCCCAGTTGTAGCATTTTTTGCACCTCTTCCTCGATGACCGGTATCAAGTGTCTTGGCCATTTCCTACCATGATCGCGTGCAATTACATTTCCTACTGTTTGTATCTGGTGAACACAATAGTTAGTCATTCCTGGTTTAGTTGAGAAGGTATCTGCATATTCTTTTTCTACTTCGTTTATTTGGGATATTTGTATGGGAGAGAGTTTTGGGCAAATTTGTACGTGAGTCTCCACGTTATCCTTACTCTCCCACCCCGAATCTAATTCGTCTTCCTCTGTTTGGGCAAATAAAACTTCCCTGTCATGCCATTCTTTTAGCAAATTAACGTGATATATACCCTTGGCTTTGGGTTTGTCAGGCATGCTTATTTCGTAATCAACGTTATTAAGTTTCTTAGTAATTTCATAAGGGCCCTGCCATCTAGACAGTAGTTTACTACCTTCCAAAGGTAGTAACAGTAGGACCTTTTGTCCGACTGTGAAAGTTCGATTTTTAACTTTTTTATTATATCGGCGTTGTTGACCTGCCTGTGCTCGGTATAAGTTCTTTTTTACTATGTCCTGTATTTTTACAAGGTGGTCCCTCATTTCTATTACCCATTTAACTGATGATCTAGCATTGTCATTTCCTGTTTCCCAATTCTCCTTTATGAGGTCCAATATTCCCCGTGGGGTTCTACCATAGAGCAATTCAAAGGGGAAAAATCCTGTTGAGGATTGGGGTACTTCGCGAATCGCAAACATCAGGGGATCCAAGAGAATATGCCAATTTCTCGGGTTGTCCATAATGACTTTCCTGATCATACTTTTTAAAGTTTTATTGAATCTCTCCACAAGCCCATTCGTTTGGGGGTGGTATACTGTGGTTTTTAGGGGTTTCACATCCAATATCCTCCACATTTGTTTGAACGTGGTGCTCATGAAATTGCTGCCTTGGTCCGTCAGGACCTCTTTGGGGAATCCTAATCTCGAAAATACCTTAAGCAACTCTTGTGCCAACACCTTTGCGGACGTACTTCGAAGGGGAACGGCCTCGGGGTAATGGGTGGCGTAGTCGATAATAACCAAAATGTAAAGATGTCCCCCGGAGGACTTAGGAAGGGGTCCAATTAAATCCAATGCTATCTTTTCAAAAGGTTGGTCCACTATGGGCATGGGAATTAATTCTGCCCCAGGTGCCGGCTTACGTTGTGTTAATTGGCATTTTGCACATGAGTGGCAGAATTTTTCTATGTCTGTTCGAATTCCAGGCCACCAGAAACGTTCTACGCGTTTAAGCATTTTCTCTACTGAGAGGTGACCAGAAAGTGGAATGTCGTGCTAGTCTCATAACCTCCCCCCTCCATATGGCCGGAACGATTAATTTCTCTATTCCCTGAGCATCCCTATAGTACATTAAACCGTTCATCTCTACAAATCCTGGATGCGTGTCGGATTTAAAGTACATCTTAGCAATTTTTTGTTTTATAGACTCCAAAGTACAGTCATTTTGTTGTAGGAACCTCACCCGTTCACGCGTAGCGTGGGTCATCTCTTCTCGTAATGTCGGGTTCTCCCTCTCGTCATCACCCCATAGTCCTTCCTGTGTATGCAATAAATCGTTAATACCCGGCCAATCCCTGCCTATTAACATCTCATGTGCCAAATTTGGTACGACTCCCACATCAATTTCCCTTGTAAAACCATTAATTTCAATATTTGCCCTCGTAGTGCCATACGGTTTTGAATCTCCGTGAATACATCTTATATTTACAACATTGTTATTTCGTTCTCCTACTATTTCCCTGACCAAAGTCTTTGCACAACCTGTATCGATAAAAGCAGTTACTCGATTTCCATTTACATAGGCCTGTATCTCCCAATGTTCGAATGATGATGTAGGCCGTGGTTTTTCTATGCTAGAACCTCCCCATGCACAATCTGCCTTTTTGCAGTCGCGAATGAAATGTTGCGGGGAACCGCATCCGTAACATACGGGTTTGGTGCCCAACATTCTGGCTTGGAAAGAAGCCCTCGTGAGTCTGCGTCCACCTCTGGACATCATCCTATCTTCCGTGCCGGACCCTCTACGTGAGCCACTTGATCCTTCGGTAGACATCTTGGGAGGAACTCTCGCGATATCGAGCGGTCTTTCGGAAGTTCTGATCTCGCGCGGCGGGATTTTCTCCGTCGTACTCTCGCGATACTGATTCTTTTCGTCAGCTATTTCGAGACCTTCCAAAAGGTGTATGACGTCGTCTATGGATGTCGGTCGATTCCTCTTTACCCAAGATGCCGCGTATGGAGGTATGCAGTTGAGAATATGTTCAATTATGATGGTGTCTACTATGACCTCCTTCGTGTTCTCATTTGGGCGTAACCACTTGATAGCGTTTGCTTTAAGTTTCTGTATCCAAGTACGAGGTTGCGTGCCTGTTTTGTAATCGAGGACGCAAAACTTTTTCCTGTATGCCTCGGGAGTCAGATTTAGTGTTAATAAAACGGCTTGCTTAACTTTTTCGTAGTCGGAGGCATCGATTGGTCCTAGTGTGTCGACTATATCTTGTAACGTACCCGTTAGGCAAGGTATCAGGATCAGAGCCCATTGCTCTTGTGGCCAATGAGCTGCGTGCGCTACCCTTTCAAAGGTATTCAAATATGCTTCTGGATCATCTTCCTTGGACATCTTTTGCATTCGAACCGGTGCAGGATTAGACACCCATGTATTTTTTCCCAGTTGGTCGGCATTGTTATTAAGAGAACTGTTTTGTTCTGTATTTCTTGTAAGTTGAGCCAGGAATAAACGGTTTTGTTCTGCCAGCATCTCCAAGATTTTATCTTGCCGGTTGTTAAGATTCTCGTTGTTGTTGTTTAATAAATCCCGTTGGGCGCCAGTTTGTGAGGGTTCTTTAAAAAACTCTGGCGGTTCATTCTCACATACGAGACGGGCAGACATGGTAGGTTCAACGGTAAAAGGATTTTTATTGCTTACAGAAGGAAACTCTCTGCAGGAATCTGTTTCTTCATTAACATATAACCTTGAACGTGGATTACTAACATCGTCTAACAAAACATCTTCCAACAAACAGTATTCGAAAGGGTTTTTTGATATGTTGGCTTCCCCTAATGAAAAGGGGGAGCTCCCCTTTCGCGACCTGGGCATGGTGTGCCACAACACGGGTGTCTCGCCCATTGAGGTGGGGGGTTTGGCTCCCGTCTCTTCCTCCATTCCTTATGAAATTTCTCGGAGTTCTCGGGCCACCTCAAAGGTCTTACAGTCACTGCCCAAGTTATTTCCTCCTCCCTCCTCCGAGGGATCAGCCCCGTCCTCTCTCCTACCCGGCTCTCCAACGTCTGTGTTCCAACGGTCCTTACCTGATCCTCCCAACTGTCATTCTTTTCCTCCTCGCCTCGCGCCCCTCCTACGTCACGCTCTTCCCATTCATCCTCTAACTCCTCCAAAGCCCATAATACTGCTGGCTCATCCTCCCCGCGCGTATTTCCCACCTCCTCTAAAGTTATTTCCCTTATGCCCCTGGTGCACAATTCCCGGTCCTGTGTGTTTCTTTCTTGTTTATCGTCCTTCTTTTCGTCATCTGTTATTCCATACGGCACACCTTCTGATTGGGTGGACGTCACCTCCTCTGTCTCACATCGAGCAAAGTTTCTAAATCTAGCCCCTGTCAGTGGTTTAGGAAACTTGGCTGAAATTGCTGTTCTAGGGGCATGGTCGGTCAGGAACAGAGTTTACTTCTCTTCGCGGTTGGCACGTGATCTTTTTCTGCGCAGTTCGCCGCCGGGAAACTACGCAGAAAATGTTGGTAGGACCGCGGCCATAATCAAGTGTAAGGGTGTATCACCAGAAAAGAACACTGGGGATATTCTCAATTCCCAGAACAATGAACAAGTAGGAACAAATCAAGCCTAAACTATTTCTATGGCAGCAAAAAAAGACAAAACTGAGGATATACTTTGGACACATTATGAGAAGATGAGATTTGCGAGAAACAAAATAATGCTGCAAAAAGTAAAGGAAACAGGAAGGGAGAAAGACCAAGGATGAGATGGGTTGGCTGCATAAAGGAAGTGACAGTTTGAGAAGAAAACTGAGAATATTATGTGCCACCTGTACTAGAAACATATTCTAGTATGCCTGTTAGAGCTCAGCTAGAGCACAGCTAGATAAAGTGTCTGTTTATCTCTCAATTTTTTCCTGTTATTTAAATCTTTTTATGTTAATTTGAACTGCTCATATGATAGTGAAAAAGCCTGTGACGTTGAAAGTAAAATGCTTCTCTTTGTTTTAATTCTTATGCTACCCACACACACCCTAATTTTCTCCTCTTCCCTTTTCCCTGTATTCCTTACCCTGATATAATGCACGTTTTTAATTTGGAAGCTGATGGTTGACTTTGTATTTCTGACAGCTAATCACTCTTTCCCCTATGCAGTATGGCAGACGTGTATGACGTGTATGGGGACATGTATGAAGAAGAAATAAGGGGGAAAGAGAATGAGCTATTTCAGTGATGACCAGTGATTGGCCCCCATGCAACCACTCTTGTTGTGCAGATCCTATAATTCCACTTTTTTCTTGTCTTTAACAGTATTTAACTGTTAGGAGATGCCATACATTTTGAGGTGGGAGGAACAGGCTGACTGTCACCCCATGGCAGCTGGGCATCACCAACCTTCATTATTGAAAAGGCTTTACCTCTTTTACCCCTTTATGCGGGAAATGTGGCTCATCAATTTGATAACTGAGGTCCTTGTTTCTAGTAAGTGCTGTCCTTTTTGAGGCAGGGTACCCAGAACTGTACCCAGAGTCTCACTATACTACTTGATTGAAGCAGCAAGTAAAAAACCAGTGTGGTTCAGTGCAGGGTGGCCCTGGATCACAGTCTCCCTAAAGTACATACTAGTAAAACTGACTTAAGAACATGCAAGTAAAAGTGATTTGGAAGATAACGCCTCCTTAACATTGCCTTGTTCTTTTATTTCCAGTACAGTGGGCTGCTTCCAAGACAGAGCTGGGATATGTGGCACCCAACATTGGTGGCTGAGGCATTGTTTGCTATCGCAAACATTTTTAGTTCACTACGCTTGATCTCATTATTCACTGCAAATTCCCATCTGGGACCACTGCAGATTTCCCTTGGAAGAATGCTTCTGGACATTTTAAAATTTCTATTTATCTACTGTCTTGTGTTGCTAGCTTTTGCAAATGGACTGAACCAGCTGTATTTCTATTATGAAACCAATGAACCAAACCGCTGCAAAGGAATTCGGTGTGAAAATCAAAACAATGCATTTTCAACGTAAGTTAACATTTCCAGTTTAAAACATTTCAAAGTATTATTTTTATGTTATATAATATTCTGCTTACATTTATATTGATTTTTTGTTAGAAAACTGCCTGGATATTATTTTTACAGGTATACACTGCAATAAATCAACATACCTACCCTAAAAGGTATTGGACATAACAAACCTTTGACAAAATAAGAATAGATCATTGTCTGAAAAACTGGATAGTCTGTCCTGATACATTTTAGAACAGATTAACAAGGTTACTTTTGGACATAACCATATTACAGAGAAAGCATGTCTTCTGTTCATGGAATTGTTGATATTGAGCCCACTTTCCATTCTGCTGGTGGGGGCTAGAAGAATGTGCCAAGGTTTGTTTGTCACAGGAGTGAGCAAAAGGCAGCCTTCCAGATGTTTGTGATACCACAGTTCCACTCTGCCCCAGCCAACATACCTAGTGGTGATTATGTTGGGAGTTGCAGCTGCTGTTCCCCAGGTACCATTGACCCTGTCTGATCCTATCATTGAGCCTGCTTGCTTTGCTCCTGTGATTATCCATGTAAATATTATGAATACTGGTTGCTGAAAACTCAGGTCCCACAATTGCCTTTAAGGCAGTAAACTTCATAGGTGGTAAGTTTGTGTATGATGGAAAGTGTTGCCATATATATCAGCTCCAACATTCAGCTTTTCTGACAGAGTTGCTTGTGAATTCTGCACATAAAACTGGACAAAGGCAGAAGGAAAGACATTTAGTTTTTTGTCATAGTTCTGTGATTCACAGAATTCAGTCCTGTGCTTGCATGAAATTTCTCCATAGAACTTTCCAGAGCTTTAGTCCTGAATATTCTTCCACCTGTTTTTACTGCACATATCCCACTTGTTTACCTTAGTCCCTTTTTGTCCACCATAAAAAACATTCCCAGTTCACTCAACACTCATTTGTAAATAACCTCTTTACTTACCTTTCATCACCTTTCCCCTAGTTCAATGTTGGTGAACCTATAGCACGGGTGCCAAAGGTGGCACTCAGAGCCCTTTCTGTGGGCACCTGATATTGCCCCTTCATAGCCACCTGTATTCAGGTTAAATTGCTGTATTTGAAAAAAAAAGGTGGGTTTTGAGTCACTGTTTGGGCACTGAGCCTCTAAAAGTTTTTCCACACTGCCCTAGTTCCTTGTCTTCTATCTTTAAAAAAAGAGTTGAAAGATTTCCCTTGTTTCTTTACCCCAGGGGTGTCCAAAATTTTTGCAAGAAGGGCCAGATTTGGTGAGGTGAAAATGTGTGGGAGCCGACCATTCAGCTGCATTTGGCCCCCAGACTGGACTTTGGACAAGTTCTATAATATGCAAGGAGGCAGGGAGGATGCTGCAGCAAGGAGCCAGGGGAGGGTAGGCTGGGCAGGTGACTGGGGGGTTGAGCAGAGGCGGGGAAGGGGGGGAGAGGGAAACTGTAAAACTGCAAGCTAATGTCTCCATCCATTATGGGGAGGGATGCATGACTGGCTGAGCTGGTGGGGAGAAGAGGCTGTGGGCCACTCGAAATTTGAAAATGGGCTGCATTTGGCCCTTGGGCCTGAGTTTGGACATGCCTGCTTTACCCACTACCCTACCCATTTTCTTATTCAATGATTGGTAAGGCCACCGTGACCTTAATGATAATGTGATTTGGCTGTAGAACCAAAATACCTCAAGCAGATAGAGACCACCAATATCTGTTTTGTTTAGGAGAAGGTCATGTATTCAAAAGCTGTACAATTTGTAAGGGATTTAGTAAAGTGACTTTGAAAACTTGTCAGTCCTGCTTAAGATTTTATCTTTGGGGGGAAAACCATTAAAAGGTAGAGTTTCTCTCTATAAAACTAGCATACCCAAGCAGTTAACAGCATTCTATGAAAAAGTAATAGACTCACCAGTCACCACCTAAAAAAAAAACCCAACTCAAAGAGATATAACATCAAAGGATAATACTGGTCTATTGACATCAAAAGTGGTCTTAAAGTCTGTGTCAATACTGACTCTCAAAATAAAAAATGAAGTAGTTCAACTTGTATGGGCCCACCCCCACCAAAAAAGGCGGAAAAGAAACAAAAGCTTTTAAAACTCCAGTCACAACCTATAGTGGGCCTGCCAATAAATGAATCTGCATTGGGATCTGACAAGCCCTAAAAAGAGAAGTCACTATCAAACAGGAACACTATCAGAATTGAAGTCTATAGCAAAAAACCAATGAGATAGCAGGAGATCAACTTGATCAGATAGCTCTGCCAGTATCAAAATCATCATCCAGAAACCCACAAACCTGCTTCTGAAACTTACAAAATGGTATCTATGTACTTCAAAATCTAACACAATGTCAATAGCAATTTGAGAAGCCACAATATCACAGTAAATTGTTTTACCTCTACCAAATCCAAACTTTATACTTACTTCAGCATTAACACAATACCAGGTTTCAGCATTTCCCTTAAACACAAAAAAGAAATCACAGCCAGAAGAAACACCTGCAGAAAACAAAAGGAAAAAAATGTAAACACTCAGTGCCAACCTTAAGTAAAGAATACAGGGAGATTACAGATAACACAGAAAAGGAAGAAAACTAGATATTTTAGGTAGAAAAAATTATTGGTTAGAAGCTCCAGATATGAGACTTGCAAGCTATCAGGCAGCTATGGAGACTTGCCCTCAGTTTACTCGGAAATTTTTCATGCAATACTATCTAGCCTTCCAGAAAATAAGAGATCACTAGTAATGTCAACAATAGACCAACTCTTTAGCAGCACACCAAAAACATTCAGCACATCACTTAGCAGACTTTGTAGCTAAGAGTATGGCAACAGCTATCCTATTTGGTTTAAAACAGCAGAGACATCAAAAAACTCCTGGTCTTGTGTAGAAGGCCACCATTTTTATGAGGACATCAACGTATATAACATTAAAACAGGTGATTTTATGAAAGATCTCTACAAAAAGGAAAAAGCAGCAAATAGAATGAGTTTGAATACAAAATGTCAAACACAACAATATAAACGATACTGGAAAATAAGTCATCAATGTCAGAGAAACAAATTACAATTAGACAGGTCCAAGAGCTCAGTCAACACAACAATATAATCCACAAAGTAGATGTGGCAAACACAACAATCATAGTCCTCAAAAAAGACTGAATAAAAACCCAAAACAGCATTTTTGACTTAATCAGCACTGAGACCATCAGTATTGGTTCTGCTGACTCGCCAATCTCAACTACTTTGCTAACTTAGAATACAACATTAGCACCATCCAAAAATATCTGGCTCACCATCACCAACATTATTTGGGTGTTGATGTTTGTACCCCATGGTTATACAATAGAGTTTGACAGATGTCCCCGTATAGGGTATATTTAAGTTAACTAAACCATCAAGTGTTCTCAAGGAAGAGGTAGCGACATTGTTACAAAAAGATGCTATAGTACTAGTACCAGGAATATTGAAAGACCTCCACAACATTTCTTCAGCTGGTTGATTAATATAAGATGATTTTATGACATTGCAAAAACAAATTGCCACCAAATATCAAAGGTTATTCAACCAGATTGATGGCTTCTACAGCAGCCTTCATGAGAGGGATTTATATACAGAACATGGGCAGAACAGCAAAATAGTCTCAACCTCTGACCTTTGTAAATTACGACAGACTTAATTGAAAGCTCAGAGCGATGCTTTGTTTGGTAGAACAGGAACAATCCAAAGGGAAAACAAACAATAAAAAAACAAAACACATATCCCCTTAATAACTACAATATTTTAATTCTGGCATAACACACATCCAGTATGTGAGTTTGCTAGTCAACCAATTGTATGAATCACAAACACCACAATAAAGAAAGACAGATGTTGTTGTTGTTCAGTCGTTCAGTCGTGTCCGACTCTTCGTGACCCCATGGACCAGAGCTCGCCAGGCCTTCCTATCCTCCACTGCCTCCCGGAGTTTTGTCAAATTCGTTTTGGTTGCATCGATGACACCGTCCAACCATCTCATTCTCTGTCGTCCTCTTTTCCTTTTGCCTTCGATTTTTCCCAGCATCAGGGCCTTTTCCAGGGAGTCCTCTCTTCTCATGAGGTGGCCAAAGTACTGGAGCCTCAGCTTCAAAATCTGTCCTTCCAGTGAGCATTCGGGGTTGATTTCTTTCAGAATGGATAGGTTTGATCTCCTTGCAGTCCAGGGGACTCTCAAGACTCTCCTCCAGCACCACAGCTCAAAAGCATCAATTCTGCGGCGATCAGCCTTCTTTATAGTCCAGCTCTCACTTCCATACATCACTACTGGAAAAACCATAGCTTTAACCATCCTGACCTTAGTTGGCAAAGTGATGTCTCTGCTCTTTAGCATGCTATCTAGGTTTGCCATTGCTTTCCTCCCAAGAAGCAGGAGTCTTTTTATTTCGTTGCTGCAGTCGCCATCTGCAGTGATCAAGGAGCCCAAGAAAATAAACTCTGTCATTGCCTCCATTTCTTCCCCTTCTATTTGCCAGGAGGTGATGGGACCAGTGGCCATGATCTTAGTTTTTTTGATGTTGAGCTTCAGCCCATTTTTTTCACTCTCCTCTTTCACCCTCATTAAGAGGTTCTTTAATTCTTCCTCACTCTCTGCTATTAGAGTAGTATCATCTGCGTATCTGAGGTTGTTGATATTTCTTCCGGCAATCTTAATTCCAGCTTGAGATTCATCCAGACCGGCCTTTCTCATGATGTACTCTGCATATAAGTTAAATAGGCAAGGTGACAGTATACAGCCTTGTCGTACTCCTTTCCCGATTCTAAACCAGTCAGTTGTTCCATATCCAGTTCTGACGGTTGCTGCTTGTCCCACATATAGATTTCTTAGGAGACAGATAAGGTGTTCAGGCACTCCCATTCCTTTAAGGACTTGCCATAGTTTGTTGTGGTCTACAAAGCCGAAAGACAGATGACTCACCTGTAATTGCGGTTCTCTGAGTGGTCACCTATAAATTCACACAAACCAACCACCTCCCACTTTGTCCTCCCAAATATTATAATAATAATAATATTTGTGGCATTGAGGTAAAAACAGGAAAAACATGACTCAAAAGCTAAAGCTCTGGAAAGTTCAGTGGACAGTATTCTTGCTGCTATAGGTGAATTACCTGTTGTTTTGCATTTTTCACATAGCAGATCTTTGATGCAAATGGTTGTGTGCTATCACCTTTAACACTAGCATATGTATTGACTCTGTCATGAGAAGTAGCTTTTGTTATAGAATTTGTTACAGACTTTGCCCATTGAAGAATCATGTTCTCCAGATGGCCTCAAAAACCCTAAGCTTTCACAAATACTGTCAAAGTCTCTTTTTTATGTTATAATGCAAACAGCCTATGTTGCCTAGAGTTTGTTACAAAATTAAAAATTGATTATACTTCATGTTCTCCAACAGTTATAAATTATACTTTCCAGGCTAAAAATCTTCCTAGCATTGTAAAAATATTCTTAATTCATATTCTGCAATAAAAAAGAAAACAAATCCAACCCCCCACCCCTGTATCTTCTACCACCACTCCTTCGCCCTCTTTGATCTGATCTGGTTTCTGTCTCTTGAGGAATTTACCTCCGAGCCATAATACCACACTTAACATATAAACAGATCCCAGCCTCAGAGCCATAAAACTATACTCTACATATCTACAGACCATGGCCTAATCCTCCTTCCCATCATCTCTACTAATCAACTCTCCCTCCTCTTCTTTCCCCCCTCCTCTCCATAACCACCGCCAACTCTATATACTACAGCCAATGAATATCTGGTATGAAATATATATCCCATCACATATTATATTGCACACCTCATTCTGCTGCTATATGTCTGAAGAAGTGGACATGTCCACGAAACGTTACATTAAAATATGAAAGTTAGTATTTAAGGTGCCACTTGTTTTGTGTCTTTTGGGGGATTTTGTGTTTTGTTTTGTTTTTACTTTGATTTTTGCCTAAAATTCTTGAAAAGACTAACACGGCTACCCTCTCTGATTTTTACTTGTGAAGTTCTGCAGACATTTTTACAGATCTAGAATTATTTCTTTTTTTTTCTTTATAAATTCTTAAATAATTATATAAAGGCAGTGCCAACTGTGTCTCCAGCTCTGATACACATGATATTTCAATGGACAATGGGCAGCTTCCATTGCAACCATCTTAGGCACAGAATTCAAGAGAAGTAGGATGGACACATATTACATTAAGCATGAACCTGCCAACAAAATGGTCTGCACTGAATAGGTTCTTCCCCTCTATAACAAATAGCAACACCTCAACTTCTGCTATCATACTATGAGTTACCTCCACGCAGTGTAATCAATCAGCTGCTGTGGAAGTAAATTTTAAAAGCTGTGATGTTTGGATACCTGAAATGGAGGACAGAAAGAACTTGAATTATTTTCTGTCATTGTCCAGTATTTTAGTTTCAGCCTCAGTTCGCAGTGCAAATGCTACCAAACCATTGTAGTAGAACAGGAAATGTAAATGGAAAAAGCAATTTTGTCTTCATGATCTCTCAAATTACCTGTTTTCTTCAAGATTTTATCTGGATATGCAGTAATAACGCAAGTAACAATCTCTCTCTCTCTCTCTCTCTCTCTCTCTCTCTCTCTCTCTCTCTCTCTCTCTCTCTCTCTCTCTCTCTCTCTCTCTCTCTCTCTCTCTCTCTCTCTCATTCCCACGCATACACCAGTTTATTTGAAACCCTCCAGTCACTGTTTTGGTCTGTTTTTGGACTCATCAACCTTTATGTAACTAATGTTAAAGCACGACATGAATTCACTGAATTTGTTGGAGCCACCATGTTTGGAACATACAATGTCATATCTCTGGTTGTCCTGCTCAATATGTTAATAGCCATGATGAACAATTCCTACCAACTCATTGCTGTAAGTTCCTGGTTTTGCTTCATGTTTATTTTAAAAGTAATTTTTGACAGTTTTCCACAATGTCAGCCTCTAGAAAATTTGTATATACATTTGTATATACAGTATGTGAGGTGCCTGTTGACAAGTATTGTAGATAGACAGAGAAAATAGAAACTCCTGCCCATAATCAGTAAGGAGCTCCAAGATTATGCAGAACTGCTACCTCATTCCTCACCCCCTGCCTAGTCTTAATGCTGTCATGTGTTTTCAAGACATATCAAAATTATGGTGATTCTAATGGGGGTTTTAAGGAATGTGAGTGAGTTTCATGGCTGGGCAAGGATTTGAACCCAGATCTCCTGAGTCTTAGTTTGCCATGCTGGCCACTAGACTACTCTAGCTCTCACACAGTGTTAATTAGGAAGATTCAAAACCACACAGTTCTGCTCCACTGAACTATAGAAATGAACAGAGTTCTTCATTTGACTTTGTTTTGAACTGTGGAGGCCATCATAGCTGTACTTCAACCTAATAATAGAATGTAATAAAAATATCCACTTGCTGGACCAGAGCCTTTCCTATGCAAATAAAAATCCCTGCTGTGCTTGACATCTCATCATTTGTATCCAACATAGCGCTGATCCAACATATAATGTGTTTTTATGTTTTCCTTTTGGAGCAGAAATGAGTGTTACAGATAGCCTGTGATAAGAAGTAAGAGCATGCTAATTAGGTGGGAGAGGTGATTAAAATTAGTCTGTGAACACCACCACTGTGTCTACCTGTTTTAAGTTGCCATCGACTAAGGCAGGCATGTCCAAACTTCGGCCCTCCAGATATTTTGGACTACAATTCCCACAGTCCTTTGCCATTGGAAATAAAGGCTTGGACTTCTGGGAGCTGTGGTCTAAAACAGCAGGAGGGCGGAAGTTGGGACATGCCTGGACTAAGGAAAAGCCTTCAAAACATAACATGTCTCCACATTGGGTTTCCCCCAGAGGAGTGGAGGGTAACTGCTTGCAGTATGTAGGGTGCTTTTCTTCTGGCAGACAAGGATGACAAAGCAGGTGTACTCAAAGGCCTAGCTGTCCATATATGCAAGTCTCAAAAATCCAGGTGTGAGGCAGAATGCCCCTCTCCTCTTGGGGTTCTGCAGCAGGAACTGAGTGACACTATTGGACATACTGCAAGTAGAGAAGAGGAAGAGAACTAGCAGCTGCAACTACATAATGCCCTTATATGTGATTACAGAGAAAAGCTAAAGGCCATACAAAATTTCAACTTCCTAATTGAAACCTACAGAGAAAAATCAGTGTTCCTTAGACAACCATGGTGTGACTAACCTGTATGATTTCCTCATGGCAATGAGCCATGGCAAGAAATAAATTGCATTTCCCCTCTTTGTCACTGCCTGGGATTTGAAAATTAAAAGGAATGTGAAGATCAGAAATAACCTCTTAATACTTGTAATAATAATATACCGGGCACTGGAGGGGCAGGTAAAATTGAGTTGTGTCTGCTTCCCCTTTTCCCCATCTGCTTCTGCCACTGCGTTTTTCATCATTTACACCTGGATGGACTGAGTGATTTAAGAATTGGGAGATGAAGGGAAATGGAGGGGTTAGCTACCTCCTCCACCTCCCCAAATGTGTGGCCACATCCTAGTGGGGGTGGGGTGGAGACTGAAAATTTTTGTATGGAGGAAATTAGCTGGGATTATCTTAAAAACTATTTTTGTAAGAACAGTGGGTCACAACATTTGTCACCAAAAGGTATAACTTCATAATACATTTCTACAGCACCATAGATCATGCTAAATTCATGTTAAACTCACCAGTGATCAGTAGTAAATTCCTCCTCTCGTCAGTTTTAAAGGGAGTTATTTTATTTCTTTTCATGGTTTATAATACTTTAGATATACTTTTGCAAGCAGTTTACAATAAAAAACCCTCACACATATAATCACAATTACCGTATATACTTAAATATAAGCCGAGTTTTTCAGCCCTTATTTTTGCCTGGAAAAAAAACACACCCTCGGCTTATATTCAAGTGAAGGCAGCCGCCTCCTGAGTGCTCAGCTGGCTTGTGGAGGGTGGCAAAGAGCAAGTCCTGCTCATTTCACCACATCCCGAGCTCTCGGCCACAAGCTGGAACACATACCATATTTACTCGAATATAAGCCTAAGGCTTATACTCGAGTCAATACGTTTTACCAGTTTTTGTGGTTAAAAAAAAGCCATCATCTTATATTTAAGTTGGCTTATATTCGAGAATATACAGTATGTATTGATTTGAGATAAAACAGTAGGATAAGAATAAAAAGAAATAATATAAAATAGCAGAGATAAATCATAAAATATGTGAAGGGATGAAGAGGTTTTTATCGCACATTTAAAAATTTGAACAGACCTCTCCAGTATGAAATCAGGACTGTTTCTTGTTTCCTCTGGCCAGGATCATGCAGATATTGAATGGAAATTTGCTCGAACTAAACTTTGGATGAGTTACTTTGAAGAAGGCGGGACTCTGCCCACTCCTTTCAATGTGATACCCAGTCCAAAGTCTGTCTGGTACCTGATCCGATGGCTGTGGAGACAACTGTTCAGGAAGAAAATTAGGCGAAAACCTGAAAGTTTTGGGACCATTGGGGTAAGTAAGATAAAGTAATTGTATTCCCCAAGCTGTATTTTGACCCAAACAGAGAGGCAACATTTCTGCCAGAGTTCTGTTGTGGTGCATCACTTTTTGTATGGATTGGAAGGAGGGTGAGGGTGAAGAGGAGGGAAACCAAAGGTACATGATTTTATATTGAGGTACACAAAAACTAGCTATGTGCACCTGTGTGCATGTGTGTGTGTTAAGTTAACGTCTACAATTGTGTGTTAAGTTAACGTCTACAATTGGAACTACTGTATTTGGACGTACTTTTCAAAGGATAGGGAGGAAGTGCAAAGCTGCATAACGATATATTGGCACAATTCTCTAACTGTGTACATCAAATTAAACTCCAGAATCTTGTTGATAAGATTCATGAAGGAGATTGTGCAAGCAGTTTTTCCTCAAAGTTGGGTGTCCAAACTGTTCCATTGTTAGACAAGACCTCCCACTGTGCATATTTGTTTCCAGATGACACCAGGGTGATGTCGGCAGGATTGAGTGCAGCTCATTCTCTTGATTTTGTATGTTCTCATTATGCAATTAGGAAGCCTGAAAAAGACTTCTGCATTTGAAAAAAACTACATTTTATTGTTGTGAGTTTTTCGGGCTGTTCGGCCATGTTCTGGAAGTTTTTCGTCCTGACGTTTCGCCAAACTCTGTGGCTGACATCTTCAGAAGGCAAGGAGCTCAAGGAACTAGGAGTTCTCTCTGCACTCTGGGGTACAGAGTGAGTGAGACTGAATTTTTTTAAGAGGAACCTTATCCTATGGTGGAAAATGGGTGTTAGTTCTTGTATTGTTAGTCATTGTATTGTGATGAAGGGATTAAGAAATTCCAATGCGATCAGAAGTAGCAACAATCCTTGATGGGTGTCGTTAGCTGTTCTATTGTGTGAACTAACACTGTTGCTTGTATCTGGATGGGAATCATTGAGCGTTGGCCTTTTGCACTCTGAAGCTTTTAGTACTGGAAGCCAGGCTTTGTTCTTTTTTGTTGAAACTGTGCTTATGCTTGTGGATTTCAATGGCTTCCATGTGTAGTCTTACATAGTATTTGGTTGCCCAGTACCTCTGTGTCCTGGAAGAGAATTTGATGTCCAGTTTGTTTCAGGGTGTGTTCAGCTACTGCTGATTTTTTGGTCTGTTTCAGTCTTCAGTGTCTTTCATGTTCTTTGAATCTGGTCTGGATGCTGCACTTTGTGGTCCCAATATATACCTGGCCACAACTACACGGTATCTGATATATTCCTGCAGTGGTGAGTGGGTTTTTTTCCACCATGGAAAAAGAAATAGAGGGGAAACTTCCCTGGTTGTTGTGGTCATATGCAAACCAGACCTCCCAATTTGGACAAAAGGTTTACAGAAAACCCATCCACACAGCCTCCAACAAACAATTACTGCTATACATAAAAGAAATCATGGACCGCACGGACAAAGTGTTGAAAAGCAACGACCTAGAGACAGTATTTAGACCCACCACAAAAATACAACAGATGCTATGGTCGGCAAAGGACAAAAGGAACCCACTTGCGACTGTAGTTGTGGTCAGGTATATATTAGGACCACAAAGTGAAGCATCTAAACCAGAATCAAAGAACATGAAAGACACTGCAAACTAACACAGACTGAAAAATCACTATGTCAAACTACACAGGGAAGCCATTAAAATCCACAAACATAAGCACATTTTCAACAAAAAAGAAGAAAGTCTGAAAATCAACAAAGCCTGGCTTCCAGTAGTAAAAGCTACAGAGTGCAAAAGGTCAAAGCTCAATGATCCCCACCCAGACACAAGCAACAGTGATCAGTTCACACAACAGAACAGCTAATGACACCCATCAAGGATTGTTGTGACGCCTGATTGCATTGAAATGTCTTAATCCCTTCATCACAATACAATGACACAACTATTTTCTTGCATAAGACAAGTTTCCTCTTTCCCACAACTTTAAAAAACCCAGTCTCACTCACTCTGTACCCCAGAGCGCAGAGAGTTCCTTGCCCTCTGAAGATACGAGCCACAGAGTCTGGCAAGACATCTGGAAGAAAAACTTCCAGATCATGGCCAAACAACCCAAAAAACTCACAACAACTATCAGATCCCGGCTGTGAAATCCTTCAAGAATACAGAGTACATTTTGTATACTTAGCACTTGTATGTGGTATCACGAGATATGTAAGGATGTCCTCTTATTCCTAGCACTTTCCCACAGGTGCAGGGTCTGCTACTGGGTGTGTAAGGATGTAAGCAATGCAGTTTTTCTTGTCCTCAGTAACAAAGGAAACACACAAATACTGAAAAAATGGTTAACTGTTGCCACATTTTTCAGTTGTGTATAAAAAACAAGCATGGTTTTCATTAATAGCATGATTAGTAAATGGAAGAAAAAGTGGAACACCAAAAACAAAAATCCTAGAATTTTCTTCAAAAAGTTGTTTTTAATATAACATGCAAGATTTTTTTTCACAAAAACTCATCCTGAACCTTTCACCAAAAAGTACCAAAATGCAATAAGTGCACCAAAACTTCTTGTAAGCTCAACCTACTGAAATAATTACTTTCCATGTTGTGTGTGTGTTCTCACTGATGAGACTATGTGAAAATAAAATGTATGGTTTGAAATTATAGCTTCTTCAACCAATTTTCACTCAATCCACTCCAGCTTTTCAGATAGGATCTGCATATAGATTAATAGATAATGCACTCTTGTCTGGTGCTTTAGTCTATAAGAAACCATTCTGTCCCTCCATATTCTGGCATAACTAGCTTTTTGTCAACAATACAGGTTACACATCAGCCCAATCAAATGCAGAGGCACACTCCTGATTCTTAGTCAATTGATTTTAGTAATGCAAATTTCTTCCTCATCAGAAATATTGTTTAAATTATTTTGCCACTCGGATTCTTTTAATATTCTTCTTCAGCTTTAATGCCAAGGTTTTTTTTAGCCAGAATACAGCTTCTACATCTCCTGTTTCAAATAATGTAGTATATTTATATTTCTATATATTTGTAAATTTTTAAATTCTGTCCAGTTTGCATTACTGTTGCAATTTCAGCAGGCTAGCCCCACTGTAGAGTGCTGGGTCTCACAAAAGCCAATGAAGAAAGCCAACACCGAGAGATCCAGGCAAATTACCGATTTATTAGGCCTAATAAAGATGGTAAGGCGAACAGATCACTAAAGGCAGAAGTGAGGCGTTCAGCAACCCAAAACAGGAAACCCCCAATCTTTATTTCCTCCCTTTCCCGCCCTACAGAGTGGCGCCTCCTCTGGGAAGGGCTAGGGGTGGTGTTCTGGTGGCAACCAATGAGGTCAGTCCATGAGTCTCTTGGGGGAGGTCCTGGGCGTTCCGGATTCCATGGACCAGGACCCCTGTATGGGTGCGATTAAGCAAAAACTAATCCTTTAATGTGTGTCCAAGGGATTGACAAAGAAAGGGGAGAAGCCAGGATTGTCCAAATGCCTGGGTAATCAGAAAACAATTAACAGGTAAACGGAGAGATGGAACAATCACAGTGGGGGGTAAGGAAGTCACAATGGAGGTGACAAAGCTGATCCGGAAAGTCCTCTGCTGCCAGACGATGCCTTGAATGGATGTGGAAATGAAACAATGGTGTGCCTTAGGCTGTGATGCTATCTCTGGCACATCTGCTGGGTAGACGTGCCCACGCCGCTTGAAGAAAATGGAGTCTCGCTGGATGATCCTCTTCTTCAGCCATGCTAGTGTCCCCTTATTGCCCAAAGGTGACTCAGGTCCAGAAAGCAGAGGAATGCAAGAACAGAGCCCCAAGCTTCAGTGAGACAGGGTGTAGAGGAATAGGGGGAAAGCCAGGAGGAGATGGGGCAAGAGAGGGGACAAGGGACAGGGAGAGAAAGAAGGGGGAAGGGAGAGAGGGAGGAGAGGGAGGGGGCCCTGGTTCCGTGGAGGCAATGGAGCTGGACCTTTGACACCAAGGAAGGTCCCCAGTCTTTGGGAATGATGGCTGGGAATTATTCTCCTGGCTGGCTGAGGCAGGGGACAAACAATCTCTCGACTTAGAGTTCGCCCCGCCTGAGCCGTGCCTTCTGACTGCAAGTTTTGAGGTTTGGGAATGAACAAGGCAATGGAAGAGTTAAATGGTGAGGCGGGACATGGGTTAAGGGGCAGAAGGGCTAGGCGGCAGGATTGGGGTCCCTTAGGAAAGAAGGAGCAGGGGGCAGATTGAGGGAGAACGGCAGAGAAAGGGTTATCACGCTTTGGACGAGGGCAAGGAAAGGGTTAATCCATCATGGAAATGGAGAGGAAAGGGTTAAAATACTTTTGTGGCGGGATGAGAAAGGGTTAACCCACTCTGGAGGGGATATTGGGCCAGAGTCCTTGGCTGCTGGCCGATCGGTTAATCGATTCGCCGAAAAAGCAAGCGGTAAGCTTGCCCGTAGAGGAATACACAGGACCGAAAGAATCCCCATTGAGATACATTGAAACACAAAGCGGATGCAAAACGGAAAGGACCAATTAGTAGTTATTCGATGAATGAAGGGTTTCCCGCAGCGCCACCATCTGGCCGAGATTAATTAGACAGTGATTGATGGGGCGAGGGCGCTGATTGGCCAGGACACACAAGGGAGCTTATCTCGCTCTCCCGCTGCGCTACCGAGTCCCAGCGGTAATTATCCGCCGCAGAGGCTTGTTATAATGGATACATTTGGAGTGGGTGAGAATTTGAAGCTTCCGTTTGTCAATTTCTCGGTCCACAAGGCTTCTCTTGGCCGCGGGAAAGAGGCGGCTCATGTTTTGCCCGATATCTCGGGAACGGTTGGGAGTTTTTGAATGGGGAAAAGGGTGTTGTGTTTATGGCAGGGTGAAGGCCAGTCTGGCGGTTCTGGCGAGTCTCGGAACCAGTCCGGTACTTTATAAATTTTATTTTTCGCCATGACTCCACATAACCTATTATCTATTCCCTTTTTCAGAGGCGAGCAGCAGATAATTTGAGAAGGCATCATCAGTATCAGGTAAGCAGCCTGTTCTTGAAGTAAATGGGAGTGTTTAGTCTAAATTAGGATGTCATGATGGGATGCATATCTTACTTCTGACATCAACAATGTAGTCCCACTGTTAGAAACAACTATTCCAAGCCACGTCCTCTCCAGTGCTAGTAATTTATTTGCTGTTTGAAGAAATAGACCTTTTTTGCAGAAAACATTGAGTGAGTTAGGGATGTGAACATTCTTGATATCAAATGACAGTATAACCTCTTAGGTTGTACATATGCAGACACCAGTCTCATCATTACCAGTCTCATTTCTAGCTTGAGCTATTCCAAGTATAACATTATACAACATATTTGAGTATTTCTTTGCACCATTCTTTGCTTTTCTGTGAGATGTGAGAGACAGTTTAGGTCATCCTTTCCCAAACTCTCACCTTGTGGATGAGTTGGCTTGCAATCCACTATCTCCACTTAGCCTATGCAACAGATCAGACAAAAGCTAGTGTGCTGAACATGCAGTTTACATGTGATAGCTCACCATTAGAGGACAGATCTGTAGTTGCCCAAGATGTTCAGGATTTCTCCTGCACTCATTTTCTCCTGCATTGAACAGTAAGAGCCAGTGAACTTGGTGGAACTTCCAAATCATTGAATATACATGGGACCCAGGGTCTAAGAACAGCAATAAATTTAGTTTGTTCTTTAGACTGATTTTATATCCCAACTTTCCTTCAGCATTTGTACACAATGCTCCTATCTATTTTTTAAAACCGAACAACTCCTTTAACCATTAAGTATGTGGTTGATGCAGATTATTGACTTATGGGCATTTCAACCTGGATCTCCCACTTTATAAAGATGAGGAAAGGTTTAAGGAACTCAGTATTTTAGCCTAGAGAAGAAGTAACTGAGAGGCAACATGGTCACCTTTTTGAGTATCTGAAGGTCTCTTGTGTGGAAAGTAGAGTAAATGTGGAAGAATTTGGAGGTGCGTGGGTTTTCATTTTTTGCTTTTGCATTTGTTTTGTGACTTAGCCAGACAGGGCCAGAAGTATGGTTTCACATTATAATACAAGAAGGCTTTGATTCTGACAATTGAAGGCTCTCTTAGTAACCTACCCCTGAAGTCCCTTCCATGTCTATTTTTCTTCTTTGTAAGGGTTTAAAGAGAAATGACCTCATTGTGAAAGAGCAAGGAGAAAGCCAGATCTGGCAGCTACAACTTTCAGAATTTCAGAATTGTTGATGAGATCCCACTCTCTTTAATTTTATTTTTGGACAGATCTAGATCTTTATATCAGGCACAGGCAGATTGTTCCAGCTGCATGTCCAAGAGTTTCCCATTAGCCTCTATGCTCCTAAGATCATCACCCTCTCACATCCATACTGTGTTAAAGAGCCCACTCTCATGGCTGCAGGGAGCCTTGCCAGTCCAACAGAGAGAGACATGATGAACATATTACATGCCCCAGAAGACCTGCTCATAAGAACATAAGAACAGCCTTGCTGGAACAGGCCACAGTCCATCCAATCCAGCATTCTGTCTCACACAGTGGCTCATCATTTGCTTCAGGGTATTCCCAAAGAGGGATGACTAGATGCCCTAAACACATTCGACCTCGCCTGATTTTGGAAGCTAAGCAGGGTTGGCCCTGGTTAGTACTTGGATGGGCAACCACTAGGGAATACCTGGTGCTGTAGGTGCCTGGAGTAAGAAATGGCAAGCCACTCCAGTATTCCTGCCAAAAAAACTCCATAGACATAGGGTCACGAAGAGTCAGTCATGACTGTAACGACGCAACACACACACACACATTCTCAAGCAGATGTCTTCAGCCACTTATGATTCCCTGCAAATGGCATTGAGAGATATCCTGCCTATCTCTCCAACCAGGAGGTTGTCCTTAGGCATCCATAATGAAAGCCATTGATACACTTGTTCTCCATGAACTTGTCTAATCCTTTCTTAAAGTTGTCAAGGCTGACAGCTGTCACCACTTCTTCTGGCAGGGAGTTCCATAGACCAGTGATCCTCTGGGTAAAAAAGTACTTTCTCTTATTTGTTTGAGTTCTACCACCCAAAAGTTTCATGGAGTGCCCCCTAGTTCTAGTGCTGTGTGATAGGGAAAACAGTTTTTCCTTATCTACTTTGCCCACACCTTGTATGATTTTATCAACTTCAATCACGTTACCTCTTAGATGCTGTCGTTCAAGAGTGAAGAGGCCCAGCCGTTGCAGCCTGCAGCTCCTTAATATCTTGACTCTAGGCCATGTCATGTTTAGATTTCAACTGCTGATTCCTGAACAAAAGTCACATAACAGCACAAACAGAGCAGGAAGCTGAGCTCTAGTGTGACAGTGCCAGCACAGTATGAAACAAATGTTTCTGCTTCTGCAAAGGTTAGTCAGTCGATAGAGCTAATGTTACAGTTTTTATCCTCCATTCAAATAAGGCCTGCGTTTAAAATGGCATAAACAAGCAAGTATTATATTAAAATATAGGAGATTTAATGTGAACCTTAGGAAGAACTTCTTCATGGTAAGAGCTGTTCAAGAATCAAACGTGTTGTCTTAGAGTGGACTCTCCTTCCCTGGAAGTTTTTAAGCAGAAATTGAGGGTCATCAGTTTAGGCTGTCTGCATAATTCACTGCCTGGATGAGATGGGGCTTGGGATCCCTCTCACCTCTACAATTCTATGATTCTAAAGACTTGCGATATAATGCTGTTTTGCTGCCCCAATCTGAAGATGATATTGGCTCCTCAGCCCCGCTACCCATTCTGCCTCACCTCATCATCTAGCTTCTATCCAGTTGCATCTCAGTTGCAAACAACTAACTGGTAGGCTGCTACCTGATGTAATGACTCTTCTTTTAAGCTTGAGCTTTGTGGACCAACATATGGCAGTCTGAGAAGTGCTGCTGACTCAATTGGACTGTTCTTCTCTTTCAGGAGGTCATGAGAAGTCTGGTTAAGAGATATGTGGCAGCAATGATAAGAGATGCCAAAACGGAGGAGGGGTTGACGGAAGAGAATTTTAAGGTGACTGCATTTACACTGGATAGCGTCCTAATAGTAGATCAGAAAAGGAGAGTTTCTACTAAAAAGGCCTTTAAAATATTATCACTGGAATATTAGTGGGAACTAATTTATACACTAGTGCAAAACTTATACATAAAGGTATCCACTTGATAGACGTTAATGGAGCTAAGTTAACATATAATAATATTTAAAAACTGCCAGTGCTTGTGATCTAATAAATACATCATCCATTGAGCCAAGGTCCAGAACCAGATTTTGCACAGAAAATGTTGGGTAGCCCATGGGAAAAACCTGAAATTTCTGCTGTTGTTAAACCTGATGCACAAACGTCACCAGAAAAGTATGCAACAGCAACACTGTCTTATTACATAGCTCCTATACAGTTGTGTTTGTGGACAGGGACTTTCCAGAGATTCCTGCACTCTGGTCCAGATTATTTTTTTACTTCCCTACATTCTGAAGCCATTCATTAGCTACACCAGTGGTTCTCAACCTGTGGGTTGAGATGTTCCCCAAATGTTCCTGGACTGCATCTCCCAGAAATCATGGACAATTCAGCTAGTGATGAAGACTTCTGGGAGTTGCAGTCCAGGAACATCTGGGAACCGACAGGTTGAGAACCACTGAGCTACACTGTCTTCGGTGCTTGCCTCAACCTCACCTGAGTCAGCAGTCATCCTGACCTCCTGGGAGCTTCCTATCAATTCCTGGCCCATGGCAGAACTGACAGCAGCATTTTTTAACAACAGTCATTGTGACACTTCTGTAACCAGATGAAACACAGGTTGAAGTAGCATCCAGCCCTTCAGTGAGGCAAATGTTGCCACCTCATTTCATCTCTAATTCCAATAACATGAGAAGTTTTTAAAACCACCACCACCACCATCATCATCATTGGCATCCTTCAGTCTCGAAAGACTATGGTATCATGCTTGGAGTTGAGATCCTAAAAACAACACCTAGTGTGACTAAATAGACCAATTCGGGAATGGCAGTCTCTACTGCACTGGGGGCAGATTTATTATGTTTCTTGCCCGGTCCTCGAGTTTCGTTCTTTCCGTGCCTGCCTCTTTTCCTCTTCCTGTTGGACAAATGCCTCTTCAAATTTATGTAGATTATGCTGTATCTCTTGCCTCCAGACAGTGCGGTCGGACTAACAAAGAGAGTATGGCTCAATAAGAAGCTGACAGAACATACAAAGATACAGGTCTATAAAGCTTGTGTACTGAGCACACTTTTGTATTGCAGCGAGTCTTGGACCATCCACGCCTGACAGGAAAGAAAGCTTAATACCTTCCATATGCGCTGTCTTAGGCGAATGTTCAACATTACCTGGCACGACAAAGTTCCAAATAGCATAGTCCTGAATCAAGCTGGAATCCCTAGCATGTACACTTTATTGAAACAGCGACACCTATGCTGGCTTGGACACGTTGTGAGAATGGATGACGGTCGGATCCCAAAAGATCTTCTATACGGAGAACTTGTGCAGGGAAAGTGCCCCAGAGGGAGACCACAGCTGTGGTATAAAGATATCTGTAAGAGGGACCTGAAGGCCTTGGGAATGGACCTCAACAGATGGGAAACCCTGACCTCCGATTGCACTGTCTGGAGGCAAGAGATACAGCATGGTCTACATAAACCATGGTCACACAATAAGTGATTGCCCCTATTTCTGAGCAAAAGTGGTGGACAAGCTGTTGATTCGTATCATTCAATTCCATTATACAGAATTCATGAATGTTCTGCAAATTATGATATAAGCTATCAACATGATAACTGGAAAATTTGTTGGTAATTAAAGCGGACATAGAAACTGACAGTAAGGCTCAATTGACAGGATGGATATTCAAGGGTACATTGCATGTTAATTTATCAGTAATCCCCCCCCCCCGATATGCACAGGACCTTTATTAAGGGAACAAGGGACTTGGGATGCCTTGGTATTGTTTGGCCTATCCGTACTGCTCCTATAATAATAATAATAATAATAATAATAATAATAATAATAATAATAATAATAATAATAATAATAATAATAATAACAGTGTGAATGGGCTGATTACATTCTCTTTATTTCTCCATAAAAAGTAGGTGCACATAGCATGACAGGTTCCGAGAAAAATACTAGGACAATTTATTTATTTATTTATTTATGAGTATTTTACCCCACCTTTCTCCTTGGAAAAGGTCCCAAGACAACAATAATAAGAGAAGGATTTGTCACTTGTTTGTGGGTTTGGGTTATAATTTTAAGTGCATTGCTTCTCTTTTCCATAGGCTGGGTTCATTTTGCATAGCACAACTGAATGTGGTGAAACACTGAACAAGTTATTACAGAAAGCAGTCCACTGAAGTGTTATGAGACCCCCCCCACCTACAGCCACACTGTATTTCATCACAATCTCAGTACTGAGTTGAAACAACAGTGCTTTGATTGTTCACTGTTTACAAGACGAATGTATGGTCTTTAAAGTAAAAACACTGCCTGTAAAATTCAACATGTCCTTAGACTTAACTAGCTCTGATTTTCTTCTAAATCCCTAGGAGCTGAAGCAAGACATCTCCAGTTTTCGCTTTGAAGTCTTAGGTCTGTTAAAAGGAAGCAAACTGTCTAATTCACAGACGTCCAAAAACAGCAGAGAATCTTCTTCTTTGCCAGAATCAGATGAAGGAAGCGACAGTGGGGGGAATGAGAAGGTTAAGAAGAAACCTCTTAGCCTTTTTGATGTCACCACCATGATTCACCCAAGAGCGGTCACAAGAGCTTCTAGAGCTCATAGCCAGAGCAATGGGTCAGCAATGATGGTGTCAGAATCAACCAAGGAGAAGCAGAAGAAAATAAACTTTGTGGCCGATGTAAAGAAGTTTGGATTCTTTCACAGACAGTCAAAAAACAGCTCTAACGAGCACGGCACAAATAAAATCTATTCCATTTCTGAAGAAGTTTCCCGTCAACAAGCAGAAGAACAATCTGAGAAAGACACTGAACTGGGAGAGGAAACTTCGATTGTGAACTGTGAATTAAACATTCAGGGTCTCAATGAAACATGCCTGGTGGCCACTCATCAGCCAAATAAAAATGAGACTGTTGAGGTGAATGAAGAATCAGTCACCTCTGAAATGCAGGAGGCCCAGGTGCAGGATTTTGACTCACCCCTGCCAAAAGATACCCTGGGCAGTGATCAAGACCTCAGTACTACTGACTTCATTATGAAACAAGAAACAATTATTAATGACGACTACATGACAACAAGGTTGTGATGAATATGATCAGGGAGTACTTTGGATGAAAATGTTGAAAAGTAAATCAGAAAAGAGTGAATTAAAACTTTCTGGGGGGGGCGGAACTTGTTGGATAAGAATTTGTAATAAGTAAATAATTAGAACAGTCTTCTGTTTTGTAGCCTGCTTTAGCTTTCACAATTTCTTTTACTTTTTTATTAAATGGAGGCATCTTGTATTCTTGTACTGTTGCAATAATCCACAGAATCTTTTTAGCTATTTTTTTCAATTTGAAATAAATGCAGTTCTCTCCTGTGATAGTTAATGCCAATGGTGAATATTTTTCTATGCAAATAAACATAGCTTGACAAAGATGTGAGACTTACGAACCTTTTTCAGTGCTCTGAATCTGGGAGCGTTTTCTGTAATACAACGAAACAAACCCCATTTAACTAGGTAGAAAATTTATGTATGTTATAAACAAAGATCTAAATTAAATAATTGAACATGGATAATGTCTGTAATTTACTAGTAACTAATTTTGCTAATCCTTTGGATTTATCCTACTATATATTACTGTTTCTGTACATTAAAATGTTGCAACTGAATTTGCTAATTTTTAAAACTGCCACTACAGTGGTACCTCGGATAACAAATTTAATTCGTCCTCCGAGGCAATTCGTTATCAAAATAAATTCGTTATCCGAAATATGGTTTCCCATTGAAATGATTGGGAAACCATTTAATCCGTTCCCGAGGTCCAGAAAAAAGGCAAAAAAGCCTTCCCCCCCGAGACCTCTTTACAAAGTGCACTTTCTTTCTTTTTTTAATTAAGTAATTTTATTGGGTTTTTTAGGGGGGGGACAAGGGGGGAGGGGTATGGGGGGGAAAGGAATACAGTTTAAAAATTACATTGAATATATCAAGCCAAAAATAACGATTTAACCTATTAACAAATCACCAAATAATATCACAATGCTAGTAGGTTTTTTACTTCTTGCCATCTTTTCCGAGAAATCTCATCGTAGTCTCCCTTAAGAAAGCCGGAGAGTCTGTTGATTTCAATGCATTCTCTTATCTTTTAGTGAAAATTTCTCTCTGTTGGCACATCTGGTTGTTTCCAGGATTTCGCATACAATATCCTTGCAGCAACAATTACATGGTGAAGTACATATTTCTGGTCGTAGGGAATATTAATATCTACTATATTTAATAAAAAAAAATTCTGGTCTAAGTTCTAACTTAATCTTCAAATATCTTTCCAAAAATAATTTCACCATTATCCAGTATGCCCTTGCCTCTTTACATGTCCACCACATATGGTAAAAAGTACCACAGACATGTTTACATTTCCAACATTTAGGTGAGCAGTTATACATCTTAGATAAGCGGTGTGGTGAGAAATGCCATCTATAGAACATCTTATAACAATTTTCCTTAAAGGCTATAGATTTGAAGATTTTGACTGTGTTCCACAAGGAGTCCCATTTGTTTAGGTGAATAGAATAACCAAAATTTTCTGCCCATCTTATCATAGTGTCTTTAACAAGTGTATCAATCATTTTTTCATTTAACAACATACTATAAAATTTACTAAGGAGCTTTGAGTCACCAGAGGATAATATTTTGTCAAGTGGAGTATCATTAGTCATAAATCCCCCCTCTTTAGTAAGATCTTTGAAGTGTGAGTATATTTGTTGGTACTTCCACCAGTCTAACTTATAACCTTCTGACACTAATTTTTCTAATGATTTCAAAGAGAGGTCAGCGTTCAGAAGGTGTCTGTAAGTTAAAAATTTTGGGGTTACACTTATGTGGGGGCTAATAACCGCTCCCAACGGAGATAACCACAATGGTGCTTTGGGGTAAAATTGTTTTTTGATCGGTAACCATATTTTAACTAAGGCATTCCTTATCCAGTGCTTTTTAAAAGGGGTAGGTATATTACCCTTATACCATATATAATGATGCCAACCCTTATCCAAGCTGTGGCTCTCAAGCTGCAGTATTCTATTATTTGTCATCAAAATCCAGTCTTTAATCCAAGTCATGGTAGCAGCCTTGTAGTATAACACCAAATTGGGCAGGGCAAAGCCACCAGTTTTAGTTCTGTCCTGTAGATAAACATTTCTAATCCTTGCTTTTTTCTTTTGCCATATAAATACACGTATACTTTTTTCCAGGTCTGAAATGATCTTAAAGTTAGGTAATATAGGTAGGGATTGAAATAAAAAGAGCAGTTTAGGTAAGACATTCATTTTAACTGCAGCAATTCTGCCCATTAAGGATAATTGAAGTCTTGACCAGGTTTCCAAATCAGCTTTGATTGCTTTTATACCATTAAGATAATTATCTTTAAGTAAAGTGTTACAACGGTTAGATACGGTAATACCCAAATATTTTACCTTACTAGCATGTTGGAAACCCGATTGGTTTACCAATTTTTCGGTCATAGGTGGAGTCATATTTTTAGTAAGCAACAGTGTTTTTTCTCTGTTTACCTTTAGTTCTGAAATTTTGGAGTAGGCCTCCAAAATCTTTAGTAGTTCTGGAGTGGAGGTCTGAGGGTCCTCCATAATAACCAACAGATCATCTGCAAAGGCTTGCACCTTATAAACTTCTCCTTTGCTTTGTAGGCCTTGGATACCTGGGGTGTTTCTTATAACATGGAGTAGCACCTCTAAAGTTAATATAAACAGCAGAGGGGAGAGAGGGCATCCTTGCCTGGTGCCTTTGTGTATCTTGACTTTGTCTGTAAGGTAGCCATTGACTACAATCCTAGTGTTTTGGGCGGAGTAAATTTGTTCAATTGCTTGTAGCATTCTGTGTCCACTCTGTAGATAATCTAAATGAGTTTTAAGTAAAGACCAGGATACATTATCGAATGCTTTCTCAGCGTCGATGAATGCGAAGGCTACTTGCTTCTCAGAGTGGCACTCATAATATTCCAACGCATTGAGGAAAGTTCTAATGTTGGATTGAAGGCGCCTTTTCGGAAGGAAGCCGGTTTGATCTTGGGATATCAAAGAGGGTAGGATCGTCCGCCATCTGTTTGCCAAAATAGTTGCAAATATTTTGTAATCCACATTTAGGAGAGCGATTGGCCTGTAATTCTGTATCAGGTCTTTGGGTTTCCCTTCTTTAGGAATCAGTGTTGTATGAGATAGTTTCCATGAATCTGGTATGTCTCCACCCTCTAAAATAGATGTAAAAAGATTTTTCATATTTCCAGAGACTATCTCAGAATTTTTTTTGTAGAATTGTGCCGGTATCGAGTCAGGTCCGGGGGCCTTGTTCATTTTTTGGTGATTAATAGCCTCTGTTATTTCCATCATTGTTATAGGAGCGTTCGTCGAAGCTCTCTGTTCTTCAGTAAGTTTTGGAAAGTTGGCTTGTTCAAGATATTGAAAGATGGCATCTTTATCTATTGTCTCCGGCTTGAACAAGTTCTGGTAATATGCCTCTATAATTTTTTGAATTTGTAGCTGCTCTGTCTGGTTTTCCCCAGTTTTATCTTTAAGTGCTAAAATAAGTTTTTGAGATTGTACCTTTTTTAGCCTATAGGCTAACCATCTACCTGGTTTATTTGCATTTTCGACAAAGTTCAGCTTGGCCAGTTTAATTTTATGGGCTATATCTGCTGTCAGGATCAAATTAAGTTCATGCCTACAGGAAGCTAGGTCTTTGTTCAGCTGCTCGTTGCGTGGGTCATGAATTAAGTCCTTTTCAAGCTTTTTCATCATATTGAGGATAGATTCAGATCTCTTTTTCCTCTCTTTGTTCCGTCTTGCCATGTATTGGATGACAAACCCTCTAAAGTAGGGCTTTGAGGCATCCCACACCGTTTTCAATGGGGTACCCTTGTTCAGGTTCAGTTCAGAGTATAAATTCAAATCTTTGGCGGCCTCCAGAATAAATTATTTGTCAGTCCACAAAGCTGAGTTGATTTTCTAGTGTCTGGGCTTACCCGAAGATTTCAATGTCCACAAGATAGCATTATGATCGGAAATTGTTCGGGGTAGGACTTCTATGTCCCTTGTATTAAGTAAAAGATCAGGTGAGGCCCAGCACATATCAATGCGGGAGAAAGAGGCGTGCTGTCTTGAGTGAAAAGTGAAACCACCTTTTAGTGGGTTTTTCCTTCTCCAAATATCTTGAAGTTCTAAAATGTCAGACATGTCGAGAAACGATTTTGGCAGTATGGAAGATGAAGTCTTGGGTTTTTTCCCTTTTGGTATTTTCCTGTCCACAGATGGAATATGTACAGCATTGAAATCTCCCAATATTATTAACTGGTGATTTTCATATTGCAAGAGCTTCTGAGCCAATTCTTCAAAGAAAGCTTGTCTTCCATGGTTGTCGTTGGGGGCATATATACCAACAATAATTGTTTCTTTGGATTGGATATTTGCCTGGACTAGGATCCATCTGCCTAGTTGATCTTTTTCCAAAAGAGCTGGAGAGAGTTCTGGTTTGATATATAATGCCACCCCATTTTGCTTCTTTTCTTTGTTTGAAGTGGAAAACAGGTTCCCCAATCTATTTTGGGTTAAGTATTGTTCATGCTTTCTCAATACGTGGGCTTCCTGTAAACAGATAATTGCACATTGTTGTTTTTGGAGGAGATTAAATGTCTTGCAGCGCTTCTGTGGGAAGTTCAATCCATTGATATTCCATGTTAGGATTTTCTGAGCCATCTTGTTTTACTTCCAACGGTGTTTCCTCCCTGGTTTTGGCCTAAGATATCGTTTCAGCCTGGCGCCTCCCTCTTGATCTTGCTTGGAAGTTCCTTGTTGGGGAGTCTGGTTGTCTCGGCTATCATCTTTAGTAGCGGTTTGGATATCGATTGTATCATCACCATCGGAGAGGGATGATGATGAAGAAGAGGGGGAGAAACCCAACTTCCCTGCATTTTTCTCAGTGAAGATTCTAGCTTTCTTGTGGGATTCAATTTTCTGTGTTTTCCCTTCCCATTGGAAGGTCAAACCTTGGGGGTAGATCCACTTGTATCTTATATCATGCTTAAGCAGAAGTTTGGTGAGAAATGTGTATTCTTTCCGCAATTGACGGACCTCCCATGGGACATCTTTCAGTATTGTCACTTTGGATTTATTGATTTCCACCTCTTTATCTCGAATAGCCTTGAGGATACAATTTCGGGTGTATCTTCTGACAAGTTTGACTATTACCTCCGGAGGGAGTTTATTTTTTCTAGTATAGGCTGCAGGTTCGCGGTAGATCACGTCTACTTCACGAAGGAATTCTTCTACGGGTGCCTCAAGCAAGGTGGCCAAGCCTTCTCCAACTGTGGTATAGATATTCTCGTCTTTATCAACAGTGGGATTTTGAATCCTTAAAATTTTGGAGGAAGATTCTATTTCTTGCATGAGAACCGATCTGTTGGTGGATTCCATTGTAGCTTCTATTTCTTCTAGACGGAAATCAGTAATGCCCATGTTGTCTTCCAACGCCTGTAGACGCCCACAAAAGGATTCCATTTTGGAATCTACATTTGCAAAACCTTTCATTTCAGCTCTTAACTCAGAAAAGGCAGTGCTCTGGTCTGATATCAATTTGACCTGAGTTAAGTTCAACTGATTAAGCATGTCTAGGATTTGGCTGGATTGACTTGATTGTTGAGACATGGCAGGAAGAGATGGATGAGCCAGAGAGGTAGAAACAGTCTTTTTTTGTATAGATGGGGTTTTACTCATTGCTAAGAGTTGCAATTCAAGCTACTACAGGCAGAGAAAGTCCAAGTAAGAACGTGGTGTAATTGTTGTGCTGTAATTACAGTAAAACCGATTTACTTCTTGCCAGAGATATTGCAGAGATTCAAAGTCCCACAAATAGCTTGCTATAATCACAATAGATTGGCTTGCTCCTTTCAGGACAGCAATATAATGTAAACACAGCTGCATACATAGAAAGATCAGATGGCGTGTTGTATCCACTTTGAGCCAACAGAGCCAGCAGAGCCAGGAAATCAAAAATGAAACTAATTTTCAGAGGTTTATCTGCCTTTAACAGAGAAGTAAAAGCAGCCCTTTCCGAAAAGCAAATAACAGAAGGCAGGCAAAAGAAGTATTTAGAGGAAAGCAGATTTTCTTTAGGTAAGTTTTGCTTGATTTTGTATCTTCGAAAGGGCTATCTGATGATAAGAAGCCACTCACTTGCACAGGAAGGGGGAGGGGCAGCTTCTTCTCCGTCCGGTCTCCCACAGTCTCAGACGCACGAGTGATTTATTCCCAGGGGTATCTACCCTCACAAGTGAGAGGAACCACACCTGGGACGCCTCGGATCGAATCTGGGATGTCTTCTGCTCCCGGTGGGTGATCATAGAATGGAAATCACCCTCTTGGGACCTGGGATACATCGACGCTAGCCAGGGCTGCTTCAGCTAACGTCTCTGCTGCTCGCCACCATCTTGCCCCCTCTCCCTACAAAGTGCACTTTGAAAGTGCACTCCTCCCCCTCCTCACCTACCCCTGCCACCAGCGCTGCCTCTCACCATCCTCCCCCCCTCGGCCCCCACCTCTCATCCTTCGCCGCCACTACCGCTGGGCACCTGGGCAGCAAGCATACATAGGCAAAACCGGATGCCACCGGTGCCACCTCCCGCTGCCGCTGTTAGACACCCAGGCGGTGGGCGAAGCCGCGCTTCACCGGCACTGTCTCCTCCCTCCCCCTCAGCCCCCACCTCTCCTCCTTTGCCAGAGAAACTGCCGCTGGACACCCAAGCGGCAAGAAAAGCCTAGTAAAGCCACGTGCCACCTCCTTCTCTTCCCCCTATATCCCCGGGCCCCCACCTTTGCCACTTTCACCGCCGAAACCGCATGCCTCCTCCTCCTCTTCTCCCCATATCCCCCGGGCCCCATCTTTGCCACCTCTGCTGTTGCCGCCACCTCCCCCATCTTGCCCAGCTTGTAGCTCTGCTGCCACCACCAGGAGCCGGTGAGAGGAAGTGGGGAAGGAGAACGAGCCAGAGTGGGTCCTACTGAAAGGCTGGGGGCAGCTCTGGTTTTGGGAAAAGTGGCCCTGGCTGGGGCTGTGAGCTGGGGGGGGGGGCTGAAAATAAGGATATGTTAAGCGAAAAATTCGTTATCAGGTGCATTTGTTATCCGAGGTATTACTGTATAAGCAATAGAAAATGTGATCAGTTCTTTTTCAGGAGACAACATGCCAAAGCCAACTTTCTAGTGTATATTTTGATTAAGCACCATTGCTACAAGAATAATCCTGTTGATCTGCTGTGAAATTATAACAGTGATTACAAAATAAATCAGAAAACCATCAGTCTTTACCTCTGTCCCCAAGACCAGGTTGCTTGGAATGTGCCTGGACAGATACCTTGAACACACATCCAATCGCTCTGAGATAAATTAAATCTTCTCTTTTATTTTAGCATTTAAACAGGGAATACCAACAGTTCTCTGAATAAAATGATAAAGAAATGGTGCGTGACAGGATAGGTGGCTGGATGAAGGGTATAAAAGGGGCTGAAAATGCCAAGCCCTCCAGGAGAGAGAAGAGATCTGTCAGGGTGAACCAAGCAATCCAAGCAGGCAACAAGACTGGCAGGCTTCATTAGTTACCTACAGATTTTATACAAGAAATGTGAGACTACTACAAAGAAACAACAAGGATAAGAGAATGGCAAATGTAATCCTCTCTTAGGGCAGAATGCTCCCTTGCAGGTTTCCCTTGCAGGTTTCACATAATTCTTATCTCTACAGTGAAACTGCTGCAGTGTTAAGTGGTGAAGCAACATCATCTAGGGTCTCTTCATAGGTTAAGAGCAAGACTTCAACAGTAGGTCAGCTAAACATCTTCACTGGCCCTTGCTTTGTTATCTTAGCTTGAACCTTTTGGACTGTCCCATATCAACTGACAATGGTTATAGTGACAAATCTCATGTTTGTTTGTGCTTTAGGCTGGCTATGGAGAATACTTGCACTGCCCATCCCAGAAGATAACCGTTTTTATAAAAAAATTAAGCAATTTCTGACATAATAGGGCATGAAGCAGGAATGAAGTTGGCCAATGGCTTTATTAAGAAGCACCAACAGCCTTGGAGGTGGTGGGGTGTTAAATAGTACCAAGTTGAAGTGGTTGCATTTCAGGTGGTCCCATTTGCCAGGGATAGGAACTCTTCCTGAGAGGATAGCTACTCACTGAAGGCTTCCTAAGAGAAGGTGGCTCTTTAGATGGGTTCCTTTTGAATGATTTCAAAATAGCTAGAGCTCTATTTGGTATGCTAGTGTTGCCATCCCAAGCTTTCTTTGAATGGTACTACTTGTAGGGATTCCATACCCCAAAATAACCTGGCAGCACTGAGGCAGCCTAAGCCCTGGACAAACATGTCCAGAGAGCAGCAGGGAACCTGGTTAAGCTGACCTGGAGCTGGCAGAGCTCAGGCCCAACAGGCATAGCTCAGGAGGCCAGGGGAAACAATGGCAGTCCCAGATATCAGGCTATCAGGCACATCTGGTCTGTGACCAGCCCGAAGCTTCTTCCTCTCTCCCTTATCAATGAGTCCTGACCAGCCAGCATTTCCTCCTAGATAAGGGTGCATACGTGAGGACCCTCACCCCCCACCAATGGAATTCATACATGACCAAAGGCCATCCTTACTATGTCTTCCTCTGTCCTATTGTCAATGCTTCTTTCCACCCCTTGCATACTTGTTTACTCTTACCAATAAAGAGCTTTGGGTCCCAGGCGCAGCTCAGAGATACTCCCACACACTCACTCTCTCACACACTCACACACAGATACACACGCACAGAGAGACACAGCCTGGGACCAGGGGATGATTGTACCCCAAATTCTGTGTACGCGTAGTTAATAACGCTACAACTAGTGGCAGCACTGCAATTCTTGGTGTCTCAGATCTAACTTCTTTCTTCTTTTACACTTTAATAAAAGCCTGAGAGTTCAAGGTTACTTGCAAAGAGGATGCCTTGAATCTTTTGGAGTTTTGTGGATGTCCTTGCTTATTATGGCATTCCAGTTATCATTGTTGGAAACACAGTTTTGCTCTTCCCGTTTCCTTTATTTAGGTGGGGGTCATTTCTTGGCATAAGATTTAGTGGTAGTGACAGTCCTGGCATGATTTTACTGTAGCAAAAGTCTCTTTTGTGAGACATTGGTGGCCTCCTCTCTGACTCTTTGCATGGCTAATGTCCTGGTTTTGAAATGAACCATATGATTACTCTGAGAATATTTTCAGATGATTGTTTTTCCCCGTCACCTAAGACTAGTGTTCCAAATAAGAAAAATGAAAATAAACAAAATATACACAACATCTGCTGTACAAAACCAACCAATCCTGACCAAGTTGTGATTTCCCCAGTTGTATCACCAAAGAGAACCTTACGTGGCAAATAAAATAATTTGAAGAAATTGTTGTTACATTAGAGACCTAATATAGTGCAGCATCAGAGCAATGGACTAGGGCTCAAGAGATGTAGGTTCAAATCTCCATTCAGCCATAGAAGCTCAGGGTGGCAGGTTGACGCTGGTAAGACCATTCTGCACATATCTCACATACCTTGGAAACCCTAGTAGGTCCACTATACATCAGAATTGACTTGATAGTGAATAACACAGGGTCATAACATTGCTTAGAATAGGAATGGCTGAACAAAGACAGGACACAACAAGCAACAAAAGTACTTCAACATGGGGGCGGCATTTTCAAGATAGCAGCTATGTTAGTCTGTTGCACCAAAACCCAGAAAAATCCCCCACTCTTCAGATGTAACTTGAGAAAGGGGCTCTCCCCTGCAAAAACTTGGGACAAATTCATGTGTTGGTCTTAAAAATGGCACAGGACTCTTGCTTTGAAACAAGTTGAGAGTCAGAACTCACAAATCTCAATAGCTTGTTTCTAGCTCTTTATTTGAATTTGGATTTATCACATTGTTCTTTTATGATTTCCTTGTTCTTTTAAGATTTAGGCACAGTAGCGATGAATTTGAAAAGGGGAGACATTTCAGAGAGATTGCTTCATGCTTATTTTACTTTTGAGGTGGTTGCACAGTGCATGTGTTTGACTTTCACTGTACAATTATCTCTGTGGCAGCTGGCAGGCTGTAACTTTGCACACTTCCCCCCGAAGATGTCCTACTGTACATATGATATCCATGGGACTTTTTCAGATCAGGAAGTGGGGGCAGCCAAGGAGCTGCAGGGGACTAGAGAAAGGTACAATAGAAAGAGAAGGCAAATGCAGCCATGTTGCATTTTCAGTAATTAAACTCAATACTGTCATCCTGGCAATGAGACAGATTAATAGAAATATTTCCCTGAGTTGGCCTTTGGAAACTCAAAGCACAAATTATGACACACAGCATTTTCTTCCTAGAAGTGGAAATGTGCTGCAGATAGGCAGTAGATAAATAAATAAATAAATAAATAAATAAATAAATAAATAAATAAATGCAGTGCCCTCCCTCATAGCCATTTTAAGGCTTACAAGGAAGGCAGTACAGTATAAAGCAAAAGCAAAGCAAAGTGTTCTGCTTATATACCGCCCCATACCACTACAAGTAGTCTCTGGGCGGTTTACAATTTTGATTACAGTGTGCAGGCTACACATTGCCCCCCCAGCAAGCTGGGTACTCATTTTACCGACCTTTGAAGGATGGAAGGTTGAGTGAACCTTGAGCCTGCTACCGGGGATTGAACCCAGGTCGTGAGCATAGTTTTACCTGCAGTACAGGCATTTAACCACTGCGCCACGAGGCTCATAAGCAGCTGTAGCAGAGCCAAAGTGAATCTATAATGTTCCCCAAATACAGTACATTATTTTTAAAATACTTTGAACCCCCAGGCCCAAAATAAGCAGGCAACAAGTCATACTGGGTTTAAAATTGGGCCACAATTTTATTAAATCAATTTAATCAAAAGTCCCTAAATTAAAAGGGGGGCTGCCACACTGCAAGTAAACTTTGGCCTGATTTGTCCTTGACCTTAAGGCCCTTACAATTTTAGGTGAGTTCTTACCTGTAAATGTGCTGTTAAGTTTATTTGGCAGATTGTCATTCTCTGTGGGGCTAACTTCCAAAGGCAGTTTTCAGTAAATTTTCCACAACCTATTAACTTATTACTGCTGAACTACAAATCCCTAACTAGTTAATGTTCTATCAAAGGCTGCCCAACTCCCTTTAATGGGACCATCCAATGAACTCACCTACCACAAAGACTTGCACTACCTACCAGCTGCAACCGATGGAGAACATGACCTGCCTAGCCAAGTAGTGAGAATGGGATGGGTGAACTCACTGTCATACAACAGCCAATCAGTATGACAATCAAAAATTCACATCTGGCCCCGAAGCAACTAGCTACTCTCATTTTCACTACCACTGGGGCGGGTGGGGGGTGCTGCAAAAAGTGACGAAGAGGAAGAAGGGATGTCGGGCAGCCTTCTTAAAGGCTCATCCAAGCTCACAAAAATCTAGCAATCATATGGGCTGTTCCTCTTGCCACCTGCTCAGATTGGGGCTGCAAAACGTCCCCATCTGGGACCTTCAGTCCCATGGAACCGCCATTTTTTCCCTGAAAAATTTCCTTAGATTTTTATTTTATCTACTCCTTTAGAAAAAATAATGCCTATTTTCAGAATGGACCATTTGAGGGGTGTTTGATTCCCTCTCACGACCCCATGCCCTAGGAAGATGTTTGGCAGAGAAGATGCTGTGGAGGAAACCAAATTGTAGCGAATTGCCACCAGTGTCACCTGAAGTAAGAAAAAAACAAAACCTTTGGAGGAAAAAGCAAAGAAGTGCTGCTAATGGGGGAGGATTCTGCCCTGGGAAATCTGATTGCTTTTCCCTCAAGGAGAGGGGTGAATTTTGAAAGCTTTCTGTACACATATGTGAAGACCAGTCCTTCTTTATCTGGTGCATTCAATTCATATAATCAAAATCTTGGGATTTAGGGTATCCAAGTCCAAATAAAGAGTTTAATTTCCAAGTTCTAATCTATTTTAGCTTCCCGTTGCTGAAATTGGCCAGTTAGACGCCATCTGACCATCTGACCAGTATATATATTGCTTCTGTTTTGAACCTCAAAACCTCTATCTGGCCACCACTGTGTTTCACAGATCACCATGACTTCCCAATCTAATAATGCCTTTGCCTGGTTCGTTAACATTCCTTCATTTTTCTTTTGCTTTTTAAATAGTGCAGCTCCATGACGAAGCCAAACCAGGCCTAATTTACCAGAGCTTGTAACTAGGGAATGGGGAACAAGGTGAAGCAGGCACATAATTTTCCTGATGCACATACATTAACTGTGCACACAGCTGGAACATTCTGAATCATTTCAAATTGTTTCCCCCTTACTATTGGGGTGGGAGGGCGGGAGAGAAAGAAATAATACAGTATAATAAGCCGAAGCTAAATTCCCCCTTTATCTGTAGGGTGCCTAACAAAATTTCTTTAATGCGGTACACTGCTGAGTGACTAGAACAGGTCCTCACCTACTATCTTTTCAAAAATATAAAGGAAAGGCAAGCAGGACCCCAGTTCCAAATGTACTCTGAATGGAAATGATAGACATTTTTATCCAAATAACGAGCCATTTTGTATGCTGGACATTTCCCAAAGGACAAGCCTGCTGAGCAACATTGCAAGGTAGGTGGGTCAAGGTTTGCTGCACTATAGGTGACCACGTGAGTCAACATAGTGGGAGGCAGCAAAAAATGCAGGGCTTATTGTCTTCCACCTCCAGAGAAGTTGGGTTCATTCACTCACTACCCTGGAGCTAGACAAATATAATTCCATTATTATGCACATAGCAAAAAAAGCTGAAAAGAGTAAAGCACAGCCCTCCCAACAGAAAGCATTAAAGGCTGAAGCCTAGTGGCATTTCGATATAACTGAAAAGCACTTTGCCATTAGAGTGCCTTTAATGGCTACATTATATGCTTTGAAACATTTAAAAACATTTGAAGTCACTCCTCTACCACAAGAGTATAACTTTAGGTGTTGGTTTTTTAATGCACTAGAAGAATATATTTCATGGGTGCAGATTCACACTGTACCTTTGAAGATACCTGATTTCAGCAGGGCACACAACAGTTTTGGGGGAGTGCAGAGAAAAGCGTTGAAATTCTGTTTTATGAACATATAATGAGCATGCTGAGACCAAATGTCAGCCCTGTTGAATCATGCATAAGGAACTGTGAAATTATTGGGTTTCACTGCCATCGCTGAAGGCAGTGGCGTAATGGTGCAAAGGCTCAAAGGGTTGAATCCCACGATCATAGCTTGAGGGGGGGGACAGGGGAGGCAAAAGCCCTGGGGTGCAGAGAGGTCTGAGGGCACTGGATGAGCTGGTAGGGTTGAGAGTGTGCCCCGAGCTCCATACACCCATGAACTTTCCCCCTTAGGAAAAGGCAATCAGGAGCCCTGATATCAGCATTGGTAGGGGTGGCTTCCTTCTCCAGCCCTCCCTCACCCGGGGAGGAAGGGGGAGCACTTGCCGTGCTGATTGATGTAAGGAACCACATTGCCAGGGAGAAAAGAACACTGCAGACAACTCATGTGCCCCCCACTTGGTTTGAAGGGGGAAAAGGAGCCACCTCTCAAGTGCCTGCAGTGTCCTGTCCCAAAAGCTCAGACTAGGGGCATTTGTTCCTGGATTCTGTCCTTCTCCGTCATTCAAATGTATTGCCTAAATTATTTTAATTTTTTCATCCTCTTCATACCCTAAAAATATGCCACAAAAGCAGGTTTTCATGTTCTAAAACTCAAAAATTTACAGGAAAAATGATGGACACCCCCCTTATGGCTCACACATTCAGCTTTGTCCCCAGGCACTGAAAACCCCAGCTATGGCTCTGTTGAAGCCCCAGGGTTTTCTGAGTAGTAGTAGGCAATAGAACACCATGTGCCACAATTTCCCCAGGGCCCTGTTACCTCTTGCTTTAGCTGTAATTTGTGAGGATGGACAACTTATGAAAAACAACATGCTGTTTTGTCATTTTGTAAGCTTATGAAACCTTACGAAATGAAACAAAGGGTTGGCTTCACTGCTGGGGTGCCTCCAGTGGGAGGGGCCAGTTTGCCCTATCATGCAAATGAGTCTGAGACTAGGATGTGAGGATGGGATGGGGGAGGAGGACTGTATATAACAGGACTTCTCCCCTGGGTGAAGCCTCTTTCAATCCGCAGTGTTCCGGAGCAAGATGCTGCTGAATGCTACGAGGCTGCACGTGGTGCCTGCCATTTTGTTTTTCTTTTTGCGTGTGGCACCATTTCCATGCACCCAGTGGCAGTGGAGGCTTTTGGTTGCAGACGCTTTGGGGGGCAGGGAGGAGCGTCTTTTTTCCCCATGGGGGAAAGCGGAAGATTGTGAAGGTCCCGGTGGTGGTTTAGAGTGGCAGAGAGAAGTACGCAGCCATGTGTTGCGTGGCAGAGCACTCAGTGGTGGTGGTGGTGGCAGATTAGGGGGGGTGCACCTGTGCCTCCTAACTGTGAGACAACTTGGGTCCTGGCTGGGTCCTGGCTGGTGTAGGGGCACGACTTGAGTAGAGCACTCAGTCCCTTCCCCGATTAATGGCTGCTGCAGGCCTGAGGCAACCCCCCCCAGCAGGTGGAACTGGGGGGTTAACTGTTGGGTATTCCTGCGGTGGGGGTCGGGGTAGCACCCTATTTTCAGGTGACTGGTGGGGAGCCTTGTTTGTTCTGGCTAGTTTTTGGGTGATGGGTCTTGGGCACTCGTTGCATATTGGTGGTTGAGGTTTGAATTAGAACAATTGAAAAGTTAAAAAAAACCTATCAGCAAGAATAATTTTTTTTATCTTCAGCACAGTAATTGTTGGGGGAGGTTTTTAGGCAGGGCTCAAGCATGGGGTTAATTGTGCACCAGGGCTTTTTAACTTGGGGGGTGACCCCACTGCAGCAATGGTGAGAAATGAGGCTGGTGCACCGTGTAACCCATTGGTTGGGTGCAATGGGGCTGAAGAAAGGACAATGAAAAGGGAAGAGTAAATAGCCAGCCAAAAGGGTTGCTCCCATGGTTTTGCCACTTGAGTCTTCAGGCGAGGAAAACTGGCCTGTTTGGCAACAATTGTTTACCAATACCCAGGAGATCCAGGGCCAAAGGATAAAGAACGCAGGCTTTGGGAGAAGCCTAAGTGTTTGTGGGCTAATTGGTTGCTGGTGTATATAATCTATAATATATGATATATGTGTCACTTGTGATGCAGGCCCACCCATGGCTTGCACAGTCCCTACTGAAGTACATGGGCCTGATTTATAGGGCATACATGGATCTTCCTGGATACATTTGGTTGCTCTATGAGGAAAATTTCTGGATGAGAGTAGCTACGCAGCCCCTACTTAGGTGGGACAAGCCCCTGCCTTCCCTGTGGCTGCAGATCATGACCCCCATGAGGGCAGCCCTAGGTGAGAGATATGATAGTTGTCATATGATTAGGAGACCAACCATGAATGAATGTGATGCCCCGTGCTACCACGGGCCAGCTGGTTCAACCCTGGCTGGTCTATAGGAATTTTAATGGCCAGGATTATTGCAACTGAAAGCTGTGCCAGTTTATGCATGAATGTTTGGTGTATGGAGCCCAGCACACAGCAGCACACTGTAGCAGGGCAAGGCTGCAGCAGGGGAGGAGAAGGACCCAGGTAACACCAGGAAGCTGGGGAGAGGGGGAGGGCTGCTTCCCAAAGGGCCCCAGCCCAATTAAGTTGGGTGTGCTAGATGATTGGCTGTGGCAGTATCCTGACTGGAAGGCCGCCTGTTTCTTGTTGCAAGGTTTTAAGTTTGGATTTTGGATTCTGTTTGTGGGGGAGTGGCTACCAGTGCCGGTTAAGAATTTGAAATACATCGCGGGGATGGAGGTTGTCGTGTGAGAAAAAATTCATAAGGAAGTTAAGGAGGGTAGAGTTTTGGGCCCTTATAGTAGTCTGCCAGTGGCTATCATGTGGGTGTCACCTTTGGGCCTGGTCCCAAAGAAAGCGCCGGGCAAATTGTGGCTTATCCATCACCTCAGTAACTCGGTGAATGATGGTATTTCCCACAAGCTGTGCACAGTTAGGTATACCTCTTTTGATGAAGCCATACACACTATTCATGCATGTGGAATGGGTGCGGAAATGGCGAAGTGCGACATTAAGTCTGCATTTCACCTGCTCCCTGAGCATCCAGTGGATTTTGAGTTATTGGGTTTTCAGTTTCAGGGTGGGTTCTAGGGGCACTGCTGTTTGGCTGCTTGGTCTCGTGTGCAATTTTTGAGAGGTTTAGTTCTTTTGTTGAAAGGAAGCTGCACCAGGCGACTGGTTTAACCAACGTGGCACATTATTTGGATGATTATATTTTTTTGTGGGGCAAAGGGTACTGGTAACTGTAGGTTTATTTTGGAGATGTTTAGGACCTTGGCTGGGAAGTTAGGATTGCCCCTCGCAGAGGAGAAGAGAGAGGTTCTGCTGCCAGTGCTGATGTTTTTGGGTATTGAGATCGATACCTAGGAACAATCTTGCAGACTTCCAGAGGATACGGTGGAACATCTTAGGGCTAGGGTATGGAACATGAGCTTACGTTCCCGTGTAACTTTGCAGCAGGAGTTGATAGAGCATCTTAAGTTTGCCTGCAAGGTTGTGGCACTGGGAAGGGTCTTCCTTCATTGCTTGTGTGGGGCGATGAGTGGGCTGCATATGCCCAGGCATAGGACGAGGGTCACAGTGGCTATGAGAGAGGATTTGGTGGTCTGGGGGAAAGTTTTTGGAAGGTTTCAATGGGGTGTCATTCTGGCGGGTGGAGATCCATCTCAGGGCTCATCTCCTTGTTCAGACCGATGCTTTGTGTTCCTCAGGTCTTGGGATATTTTGGACAGGGTCTTTGTGTAGAGGGACCTGGCCGAAGGAGTGGCAGGCTGAAGGAATTACGAGGGACTTGATGTTTCTCAAGCTCTTCCCTATTTGAGGGGGGCTTGTGCATTTGGTCTGAGGCCTGGGCTAACTCTGTAGTCTGTTTTTGATGTGATAACATGGTGATGCGCACATCATCAACAACCTCACATCAAAATTAGAAAGGGTGATGAGGCTGGTTAGAGCATTTACCTTGAGATCTCTGCAGTTCAATATAGTGGTGCAAGCACATAATGTCCCAGGGGTTGATAACAGTATTGTTGATGCTCTGTCCTGCCAACAGGTCGAGCATTTCCAGGTCCTTGCCCCAGAAGTGTCCAACCTCCATGTGCACCTCCCAGGAGAGGTATGGCTGGTTGGAGAGCCATGGCAGAGAGAGCACTAGGACTCGCTTTAGCCCCAAGGACCAAGAGGGACTATGAAGTGAAGGAGTTTTGGGAGTTTCAGGATAGCTGTGAGTTGAGGCTGTTGTGGCCGATCCCTGTGGAGAACCTGCAGCAGTACCTGGTATACCCAAGTACTGGTATACCCATCTCTAGTAATTTCCCTGGAATCAATGTATTGTTCCAAACTGTTCCTATTGTAGTGAGGATTTCTGGAGACAATTTGGTGTTCACTGAGAAATTAAGAGCCATTAACTTTGAAAAAGATCTGTTTGTGTTACAGGCTGATCCAGCTGCCTGTACTTTCAGACTCTCTTGGTTTGGATTGTTTGTGTAAAAAGATTTAAACTGGGAGAGAGTAAACAGTCAGGCAGGACACCCCTAATTAGAGGGTCATCTTGGACTGCAAAGCAAATTCTTAACCAATGTTTGAAATGTCTTAGCCATACGAAAGATACCATTACACTTCTTCATAAAAGAAAGCACAGAGGACAGAAAATGTGGGAGGATCTATTCAATTATTGGCTCTCTGCCAATATGCCTTACCATGTGAAGGCACCGGTTTTGCCATTTTTCTGTGTTTCTGAACAAGATTTGAAGTGGTCAAAACAGGGCAGCTTCTCAATTGGCCATTTGTGTAGAAGCCCTGGGACTTGGGCTTCCAAGTCACCAGTTCCCAACTTAAATCTAGGAACTAAGGATTGGAGAGCTGTGCTGGCCCCATCTGGGGAGCTTAGTCTCAAGATATTTCCATCTCACCATCCACAATCCAATACAGTCTGCTTCTGGAACATTTGTACTCTGATGTTAACACTTTGCTTCACAGCGGTCGTCTTCCACAATTACCTTGCAAACATGTTAATTTAGCAGCCAAACTTGGTTTTTTCATTCAAGCATTTCAATGTGAACTGCTTAATTATACTTTTGAACAGCCAACATTTTTCTAGTGGAAGAACCAAAAGATGCATGCTTTGTGTTAATTTGTTCAGATAAAACCAGAGCTGACAAAATATTTGTTTGTTTGTTTGTTGGACCACATATTCCAGCATCTCCATTGCCACAATCCCTCAGGCATGATACTGGCCATGCTGGTTAGGGATAATGGGAGCTGTTTTCCAAGAAAGCTTTAGAAGAAAGATATACCAGATCACTAGTTCCCTGCACAATATTGTAACATTGAACACATGCCATTGTTAAAAAATGAGAAAATGGACAGTTCATTCAAGTTTATTAATTTTAATGAATGGCTTTTTGAGTCTATGACAGTGGTGGTGAACCTTCCAAGTGTATGGTTGGAATTCTGGGAGTTGTAGTCCAAAACATCTGGAGTGCTGAAGGTTTGCCACCACTGGCCTATGACATCAGTGTGACTTGTATTTACATATTGAATGCCATGAAGAACAGTATAATTTGCTCCAGCTCTTCCATTTGGGAAAAGAAAAGCTACTATCATACTACAATTTAATTGTGCTGAAAGGATGGTTTGATGTATGAGGTTCTGTACAAATACAGTTAGGGAAAGTTTGCTTTTTTAAAAACAAATTACAATGGCTCACTCATCTTTAATGAATCCAAATATATCCTTTGATTTGTATTCCTGCACTGAGCAGGAGGTTGGACTCTATGGACATATAGACCCATTCCAACTGCATGATTCTCTAATTCTTATAACACATACTTGGACATACTTTTATGCTGATCTGTGTGAAAGATCTGCATGGTTTAATGTGCAACTCTCATCAGGATGTCAATATGTTTTAAATGCTTCCATTAGTGACCAAAACCAAGATGTTAGACGTCTTCAAGAATGTTTCCAGGGTTTCAGGAACACCAGGAAAGTAGGTGAAATGTTGAGAGAATGCAAGCATTTTGTAAAAACCAACAAGCATCATGATGCTTGAGAACCCTAATGTGAAATTCTCTTTGAAGTACTAATCAAGAGATATTTCCATTCAATGTCTATAGTTCAAGTTTATTTTCCCCAGAGGGTGCCCATCCTTTCACAAATCACCATTCTGCCACAAATCATAGAGACAAGTTGAAAGGTTACTAAAGTTGTGTAAAGAATAACCTTAAGGGTTAGCTTGCTAAATGAATTTCCTACTTTGTTTCTTTTCTTTTCTTTTTCTGCTTCCTCTTTTGGCAACAATATAAGCAAGAGAAACTATAAGAACAATTCTTCATAAATGTAGCAATTGATTGGCCTGGATTGTGTGTACCCTACCTCCACCTCTTCTAAGATGAAGAACATTTTTACCAATCCACCCCCAAAGATCAAAAATAAGTGAAATAGTGGTGCCACCCTTCCATCCTTGTAGACAGAGCCTACCCCATGAGAAAGTGGCTCAATGAAACCCAACACCAACCCACTCAATAGGAGAACGAAGTTCAACAAAGTGCTCAACTGCTGCTAGAGTCTGGTGAAGTGGACCTTTGGTGATTAGAGACCATGATAGAAGCATTCAGAGTAATACAGAATATCTCCAGGGTCCAATGAACATCATATGAGAGAACTAGAGAAATTGGCTGAAGAACTCTCAGAGCCCACTTATTATTTTCTTGAAATCATGGAGGATGCGTGAGTAACAGAAGACTGGAGAAATAATCAGAGAACCCCATCTTTAAAAAAGAGTACAAAGGAGGAACGAGAGAAATATAGACCAGAATGGAATGGATTGTAAAGCAATCATTCTGCAAGCAACTTGAAAACAATGTAGTAATAACTAGAAACCAACATGGATTTGTCAAGAACAATTCCTGCCAGGCTAATCTGAATCTCTTTTATTGGGTAACCTGCCTTGTAGACTTTGGGAATATTGCAAAAACAATAGATCTTGACTCAGCAACTCTTTGAACAATGTGCCCCATTATATTCTGTTTAGCAAGATAATAAATAAATAAACTAAGGTGTGGGGTGAATAAAACAACTGTCAGATGGATACACAGTTGGTTACAGAATCATACTCAATGAGTGCTCATCAATGGCTCCTCAGCTGCGAGGAGGTAACAAGTAGGGAGAGGAAAGGTTCAGTCCTGGGCCTGGTGCCCTTCGACATTTTTATTAACGACTTGGCAGAAGGGGGGCATGATCTCTTCTCAATAATCCCAGAATACAGGGCACTCAAGTTACAGGAAGACAGATTTTGGCTGAGCATCTGGAGAAACCTCAGGCTGTACAAACTTTGGCCCTTCCGATGTTTGGGACCATAACTCCCAGAATTCCAAACCTGTATTGTCAATGACAAAGGACTGTGGGAGTTGTGGTCCAAAACATCTAGAGGGCCGAAGTTTGGACACCAATGAGAGCAATAGAACAATGGCACCAATTACCTTGGGGCGGGGTGAGTACTCCAATGCCGTAGACATTCAAGAGAGAATTAGACAACCATTTCTTAGACATACTTTGATTCGGATTCCTGTTTGGAGGAGGGTGTGTGTGTTGTACTCCATGGCCTTATAGGCCCCTTTATTCTCCATTATTCTCTAATCCTATGGTTCTATGATTGACTGGCTGTTGTTGCGCAGGAACATTTCAATCCCATTACATGACTCATCTGTTGTGCTTCACATTTATGAAGTCAAATGTCACTTCATATTAGAGGGCAGAAACATTTCAGAGGGCTTGGTTGTTGGCCTAGACACAGAATAAATTGACATGGTAGCCGTTTCTTTACATGAAGGTGGGGAACATGTCCACAGTGCTGCATCTCATATTTTGTAGGGGTTGGGGGGGGCATGTTTCTGTATGGCAAAATGTGCCACTATTATCTCTTCTTCAGGAAAAAGTCATAAATAAAGGCAGGTCCTTTCTCTGTGCCTATTTGCAGGGCAGGGAGGACTGGCAGAGCAATGCAGGGCTGTTTTGGCGGACATTATTGGGGCAATGAGTGATGGCATATGGGAATAAACCCCAAAATGCACAGACAACCTACTAATGTCAGCCCTGTAGCAGAGGGGGTAGAAGCAACATGCAATGAGTTTTTCCATAGTAGCCACAGCCATAGCCATTCCACATCCCATATAGCAGTAGTGGCAAACCTTCAGCACTCCAGATGTTTTGGACCACAATTCCCAGAATCCCGAGCCTAGATGGCCAATGACAAAGGACTGTGGGAGTTGTGGTCCAAAAACTCTGAAGTGCCGAAGGTTCACCACCACTGCCATATAGCCAAAGAGGTGTTTTTTTTTATTTGTGCACAACATGTTATGAACATCAGAGAGAAGATGTGGGGCTGAGAAAAAAATTATTGTACTTTAAGACACAGGAATCAGTTTTCTGTTTAGAGCTGAGAAATTATTCGAGATATGTTTGTAGCCAAAGGATATAAGTACTTCTCACTTTACCTGCATTAGTCTATATTCATGGATAACCTACATTTGCACATGCACCAGATTCTGTAGATTCAAGCACTGCCTTCATTTTGTTCTGTTTTATTGATACAGCAAGCAGGCAAGCTATACGAACGTATATAAAAGTTACCATACGAATTTCAAAATAAAACATCAAAAAAGTATTGTTGAATACAAAATAGATGGTGCCATTTTATAAGGATTTTGTGAGGCAGGGATACATGGATAGATGTTTTCAGAATTCTAAAGTATTTAAAATATTTTTTTAGTAATGCAAAAGGGATACAAGGAAAATGATGCACCAGAGAACTACTGGGAAATCTTGGAGGTTCAACTTTTGTTACAACACAATGTGCAAAAAAGGTAGCTCTGCTCTCTACAATCACAAGAGTAAATGCTTCAGGGAAATAATAAAAGAGACAATAAATAAAACAAACAAGCTAAGGTGTAACATATTAAAAATCAGCATTAGAAGTGGCATTAAAGGGGGCATGTTCTCACCTAGCATAAAAGCAATGTTTACCACAAGCCTTTCTTTTTGATCAACCCCCTGCTCATTCACAAAAACAGGAGATTTCCCATGTCTTTATAGCTCCCAGTTATTATTTACTCAATCTTGCTTCAAGGCAAAATCTCCTGCCTGTGAGCAATAACTGGGTGTTAGAAAGCAGTGATTTACCAAAAGAAATCCTTGATAGCCAATCAGTTTTGTTTACTAGCAGAAAAATAAACATTAGACTTCACAGGTCTTAAGCTTACAGTCAGAATACAAGACACTGACATTATTTACTCTGTAGATGTCTGTTTTGCTTTATCATTATTACCATTAGAGATGGGCCCAAACGGTGGCTTGGCACTTTGGCTCAATGTGTCAGATCAGATCTGCTTATGTCACTTCGACCCCAATGCAAAGAAGCAAGCGGGGTAAGGATGCCCAGGAGAGTGGGCACCCAACTGGAGGAGACAGGCCAGGTAATCTGGGCACACACACAACACCCGTGGGCCCGATCCACCAAACTGCACCAAAGATCTGAAGCATAGGTTAGGCCCATACCTAGCCAATATTATAGTCTTTTTGCTCTTGAGTTTGACTGGAACATTGTTTTATTTAACCCCCCCCCCAAAAAGACTATTTGTAGTTTTGGGAGAGGTAGCCGTGTTAGTCTGTGAAAGAATTCCAGGCAAAAATCAAAACAAAACAAAATAAAAGGCAAAAAAGTGGCACTTTAAAGACTATTATATTTTAATGTAAGCTTTTGTAGACACATCCACTATACATCTGAAGAAGTGGACGCGTCCACGAAAGCTTACATTAAAATATAATAGTCTTTAAGGTGCCACATGTTTTTGTCTTTTATTTTGTTTTGTTTTGATTTTTGCCTGGAATTAAAAGACTATTCTAGGTCAATATACTGTATTTCACACCCCTGTTCTCCTTACAGTTGCTAGCCAGTGCTTTTGCATAACTCCGGAGCCCCAATTCCCTCTTAAAAGTATTTCTTATAAGTTTTCCTTGAGGAGACCACAAGCTTCAGGTATAAAGGGGCAGCTGTCTAAACAGCTACAAACAACTGCACACTCTAAAACCATTAAATTCCAGCTCCATAACAGGACCACAATATACATACAGAGCCAACATAGGTACTGTAAGCAGCTACAGTTGCCAGCTAGCAACAGTCAAGTAAATTCTACTGAGGCAAAGGTGAAAAGTTTGTCCCATTTGGAAAAGAGTTGCTGCTAGGGATGGGCATTTCATTTCAGAACCAGTAGGTTACGAAACGAACACATGAGCCCACGTGGTCCTTGGAACGGGCTGATACACACAAATCCAATTGCTTTACTTTTCTCTGTCTCGTGCAGGGTTAAAATCCAAAGAGAAAACATGCTGTGACATTATCTGTGCTTATTCTGTGATGCTGGCCAATCAGGATCTGTGCAGGGACAGGCATCATCCCGCCACCCTCTCTGATTGGCCAGCAGCATGGAGCAGGAAAGATGACATCGCAGCGTGCTTCCTCATTGCAGCTCAGCTCCGTGCTGGCAGAGAGAAAGGTAAAGTAATTGGCTCCATGTGTATCAGCCGGTTCCGAGCACCACCTTGGCTCATGTGGTTCATTACGAAACCTACTGGTTCTGAAACGAAATGCCCATCCCTAGTTGCTGCCACACAGGGCTTGCTTGCATGTTGTGCCAAATGGCTTAAAAAGGTAGCCTCTTGTCCCTCATCCTCACAGCAACTAGCTGCCAAGGAACGATTGCTCTGCCATTGCAACACAGCAGGTTATCTGGCACCCATCGGCATCCCTGCATGAAATAGAAGGGAATGGTGGAGAAAGTTGGGGGATCTTCAACCTCAGACCATAAAGCTCAATGTGAATGCTCAGTTCACAATTGCCTCCTCAGGCATTGGCCGAAGCGTCACGCTGTTGGATCTCTAATCCATGCTGGAGAGCAAAAGCCAGGTAGGCAATACAAGACATTGCCTTTTGACTTGACAACGTATTGCAGTGCAAGAGTTAAAGAGTTAAAATGAAGACAAGATAGTACATGATAGGCATTCATGTTTAATTTTAAAAATGGAAACCCATTCCAGAAATGGATGGAGTCAAAGGGTCACTTTAGCAATAAAAGGATGCAGTGCTATGACAGTATTTTTTTAAAAAAAGGGAGGGAAATGGGCATAAACTCTGCACTCTGTGCTTCTCTCCATGTGTACAAGAACCCCCTCCATTCACCCATACCACTCACCCATAAGCTTGCAAGCAGGTATTGTACAGCGCTGCTTCATTGGAAGCTGTTGCAAACATAAATGAGGGGAAACAGGAGGAAGGGAGAAGGATGCAGGAAGAGGGAGGGGCACTGATGTCCAAAACAATTGATGTGATGGCCACCACGATAGGGATGGTGAGATTGCAATCACCAGAGCAGCAAGATTACCATGGGAACTGTTCCAAACCATCCCTTGTTAACTTGCTTCTGTTGTGTGTGTAGCTGCACAACTGTGCGTGCACACCATTGTTTTGTTTCGGCTGAGACTGCTCTTCTTCTCAGTAACCTTTTCCAATGTTTTTCTTTTACTTTGTCAATACACTTTATCACCACAATCAAGGTGCACCCAAGGGTTCTTTTGTGTTTGCGACAGAAATAGATAGAGCTTTAATGGTGCAACAGCTCTGTACATTTCAGTTTCCAGGGAGAGCTGAACTTCTCAAGGTATCACACTGTGTGCAGCACATTAGTTAAAGAAAGCATTTCACTCCACCACCAGGAATCCCCCTTGTTGAAATATGCTTTATACCAAAGTCCTGATTTTAAAAAATAAGAAGTCTTCAGTAAAAATGAGTTTAACTAAATTTTAGAGAACAAAAACAGTATCTTAAGTACTTTGTCAAGAATACAGTACAATGCCTAATAAATTCCTTACTTATCTTCCTTGCACGTTCATCTTCTAAAAGACAGAAGAACACAAGGACCCGCAGCCCTGAATTTCATCCTCCTCTCAACAGGAAGTAACTGACTGATGATGTGGAAGGACTGGAAATATTGTGTGATAATATTCACATATTGGACATGAATTGAAAAAAATTGTGATTCATCACAATTCAAAATTCATCAAGGTTGATTAATCCTGAATTTATGATTTTTCCCAGTGAACTGATGAATCGATTCATCATTCATCTTGAATTTTCTAACACTATAAAATGCCCCCCACATACCCAGTTCACAGGGAAGCTGCCTCTGCCTCTCCTCTCAAAGCCTGGAAAATTTTGTAAAGTTTGGTTTGTGTACATTTGAGCTATGCACTCCAAAGGCACCCCCCAGGAAAGTTCCCCCAGGCATCTAGAGACACCAAAATCACAAAGAAATCACATGCCAATCCAGGAGTCTCTAGGCCCCTCCTAGGGTTGCCCAGACCTTCTGACTGGCAACAGCATGTTGCTGACTGACACTGAAGGCACAAAAAAGGGATGGGCGAATCGACAAATAAAAATGGGCAAAAATTTGTCACTTCATATTCGTTGGAGTCTCTGGAAATGACAAATGTTTTTATTGTCTGAATTGTTTATTTTGATTGTGAGCCGCCCAGAGACCTTTCGGTAGTGTGCAGCATATAAGCTATATAAATAAATAAATAAATAAATAAATAAATAAATAAATAAATAAATAGGAAGCAACAAATATGCAATGAACCAGCATTTTCTGATGAATATCACCATTCTTTTTTAAATTTGTCCCCATCTCGCATCTGAATCCCTTTAAATTTGTTATAATGAAGAAAGCACAGACGCTTTGTATTCAGACATGCGCTAGGGACTTTTAAGAGAAATGCTTTCAGTGAAAATGTGGAAATGCTAGAGAGCTTCCAATGGCAGAAGCACTCCAAGAGAAGAGAGAAGGAAGACCTTATGACTAGAGATGGGCACGACTTTGAAAAAAAATTTTTCGAGTTGTCGTTAGTCGGGCCGGTTCCGTTTCGGGTCGTCTCCGTTTTTCGCGAAAATTCGCAAAAATTAGTCGGTTCGTTTTTTCGTTTTTTCGTTTCCGTTTCTGTCGCGATTTCGCGCATTTTGACGTCCGACCGAGACTTGCGGCTTGCGGGCGCAGCGCCGGCGGCGGTGGCGCGGGGGTACATGCGTGGGCGGCGGCAGCGGCAGCGGCAGGGGGAGTGGCTAGCGCGCGGTCGGGCGCATGGGCGGTCGGGCGGGCACGCGCGCAGGCGGGTGGGCGCGTGGGCGGGTGGGCGCGGGTCCCGCAAATGAGCAGGAGAAATACAGTTTAAACCTGCCTGGGTGATGGACTTGCTGCTGCACAACAAGGCTAGTGCATCCTAAGCAAACAAAGTGGGGCAGAAACAAATTTGCATTTCTTTTTTTTCTCTTGGTCTGCTGTGCTGCTGAATCTGCTGATGCTGAATCAGCCAGCCACCCTACTTGGTCTGGCTGACGTGCCTGTTTGTTGTACTTTTTTGTTGTTTGGTTTTGAATCCATCCCATCTCCCCTCCACCTCTCTCAGTGGCAGCAGGAGAAACAGACATTCCGTTCCTCCCCAAATCTGAATGAGGGGTCTACTCCTCTACTCCTCTCAAATTGGCCCCCCATCACCAAGGTCCTTCTGCCTTCACTTCACATTCACAGTCAAAGTCACACACACTTAAAGGACAAGCAATAAAGCCAAAGCCAATGCAACCCTGCTTTTGGTCATGGTCAAAAAAAACATTAGCAGTTAGAGCCTGAGGTGGTTAAGCTACGTACCTAGCTAGTAGCTACAGCCAGGAATAGTTTTGGTAGGGATGGGAATGGGATAGGGCTCTGGGTTGCTCTGGCTTAAGTTTTACAGCCCACAGCCCAGCCCACTAGGCTATACAAGGAGGAGGACTATCTCTGGTCGACGCGTCCATAAGGCCAGAGTAAGGGCGGCCACTCCGGTCAGGCCACAAAGCAGAGTATGAGAGCACCACAGCACAGAGCCAGAGTGCGGCAGGCTCCTTGCCAGCTCCAGTATAAAAAGGATGGAGCTGAATGGCATGACAGGAATTTAAATGCCACTGGCCTTGGGTCACAGTGTCTTGCAGCCCAGAGGACTGAGTTGCGGAGGAGGCCAATCACCTTGAGTCTGGTCTGGCACCACACTGCCTGCGATGCACCACATGGCACTTTCTGACAAACTCTTGGGTGGTGCTGTACGTAGTACGAACGCTGTTCAAATCAGTACCCCCCTTCCGTGTGAAACACGGCGTCTTGCAGCCCAGAGGAAAGACTGGCGGAGGAGGCCAATCACCTTGAGTTTGGTCTGGCACCACACTGCCTGCAAAAAGGACAGCAAGCCACATTCTGAGTCTGACTCTTCCTCCCCAAGTCCCCAGCTGTGTGCTGGTAGACTTGCTAACTGCCGGCCCGGCAGTCTACTACCATGCCCTTCTTTGTGAATCACAGTTGGTTCCCACACAACTCCAAGAGCCAAGCCTGCAACTTTGCAATAAACTAATGGAGGGCTGGCACCCAACTCCTCTTCCCTTCCTTGTGAGGTACAGTGTCTTGCATCCCAGAGGAAAGAGTGGCGGAGGCCACAAGCTGGAGTAATTGAATGCTGGGCCAGCAATCCACGACCATGGCCTTCGTTGTGAATCCCAGCTCCTACAACTCCAACAGCCAAGCCTGGAACTGTCAGAGAAACTACTGGAGTGCTGGCACCCAACTCCTCTTCCCTTCTTAGTGAGGCACAGTGTCTTGCATCCCAGAGGAAAGAGTGGCGGAGGCCACAAGCTGGAGTAATTGAATGCTGGGCCAGCAATCCCGACCACGACCATGGCCTTTGTTGTGAATCCCAGCTCCTACAACTCCAACAGCCAAGCCTTGAAGTTTCGGAAAACTGTTCTATTTATAAATGGTGGTGCCACCACCACGCAACTGGTACATTTTTCCCTTCTTTATGAGCCACAGCTGGCAGCCCAGTGGAAAGAGTGGCGGAGGAGACAGAGCTAGGTCTCTGTGAATTACAAACTCCCTGCAAACTACTACCATGCCCTTCGTAGTGAATCCCAGCTCCAACACCACTCCAAGAACCAAGCCTGGAACTGTCAGAGAAACTACTGGAGTGCGTGCTGCACACAACTTCTCTTCCCTTCTTAGTGAGCCACAGTGTTTTGCATCCAAGAGGAAAGAGTGGCTGGAGGAGGCCACATAGCCTGAGTCTGAGGCCACAGGGCCTCCATAGGGGAGGAACATTGCCAGGAAGAAGCTCCTGCTCCCCAACGTGGCTGAATGGCCTGAGGAGGACGCCAGGAAAATGCCCTTCTTCGTGAGCCACAGTTGGCAGCCCAGTGGAAAAGCAGAGTCCACATGGTGTCTGACTCTGAGGCCTGAGACCACTCTGACAAAAGGACTGCAAGCCAGAGGGTCTTCCTACATAGCTGTGTGCTGCTTTCCCCGTAAACTCCTAGCAGGCCAGCACAGCCATGTTCCCTTCTCAGTGAGACATAGCTTTGCAGTCCACGGAAGACAGTAGGCCTGAGAAACACAGGCTCACTGTCTGTGTGAGTCAGAGAGAGTATCCACAAAGAACCAAGCCTGGAGTGGAGGCTTCCTTGCTCCCTCCCTTCACTGAGAGCCACAGTCAGTGCATTGCATCCCAGTGGCATGCCCTTCGTAGTGAATCACATTCCCCACAACTCTAAGAGCCCAGCCTTGAACTTTCTGATAAACTGTCCTATTTGTAACGGTGACAGAGGGCCACCAGCACGGCAGTAAGTTGTCCTTCTTTGTGAGCCACAGTGTATGGCAATGGCAGCCCACTGAAGACTAATTGGCGGTCCGGAGGCCGACAACACTCCCACACTGCGGCACTCCTTCCTGCAGAGTCCTGTCACTGTCCCAGGCAGAGTCCAAGGGTGCTTTCGCATGAGTTCTGCCTAATCACGGGCCCACCCCACGGCTGTTTTCTAGCACACATGCACAATGCCCTTCTCTGTGAGGCACAGTGTGTGCAAACAAAATAGTTGATGAGTGAATGCACTGTTACAGTTGGTCTTCAAGAGGTTTTCCGCCAAGAGGCGGGCGCAGCCGTGGTTGCTGCATGGGCAAGTTGAGGGCAGTGGCGACAGGGCTGAACTTGAAGCACTAACTGGACCATGCTGTTAGGGTGAAGGAGAAGCGGCTGGAAGGCCTCCTCTAAGCCGGAAGTGGGGGGAGCCTGACAGGCAGAGTTGAAAGAGCGGGCCAGAGGTCTGCCTTTCTGGCCCAGTAGTGCAGTGGGTCCGAGCTGAGGGGTTGGAGGGGCTCGGCCATGTACTCCTTCACCATGGTCTGAGCGGGGTCTGCTACTTCTTCCTCCCTTGCCTCCACTGAGGAGGAAACTGCCATGGCTAGGGCAGAGGCCAGGTAGTTGGCTGCTGGAACGGAACCTGGTCTCTGGGTGAACGCTCCTGGAGTACAGAGGGATGTGGATCCTTGCGAGGACTCCTCCTCAGCATCGCTCTGGCTTCCGTGCGCCCTCTGAAACGCCTGGCCCTCATCGGAGACAGCCCTGACTTGACAGCATAGCTCCGTCTTCCAGGATTTCAGTTCGGCAGTGCTGGCCGCCAGGGAACCCTTGACGCGAGGGTCGCACAGGCAGGCCATCTGGTACACCTTTTCCCTTCTGAGTGGGCCAAGGCGGGTATCCACGCCGGTCAACAGCCTGTCTGCCAATGCCCTGCTCTTAGGGAGAAGATTGCCTTCTTCCCGGATACTGGTCTCTAGGCGTTGGCGAAGGGCATTGACCAGGGGGAGAACGTGGCCCAGGCTGGCGTTGTAGCTGCTGAGGACGTGGGTGGTCTCCTCAAAAGGCTGCAGGATACCCGCCATCTGGGAGAGGGCAAGCCACTCGGTAGCACCAAGGTCCAATTCCCTCCCCTCATGCAGGACTGGGGTGGTTGACATGATGTATTCCACCACTTCCTTCTGCTCCACCAGACACTTGACCATTTCGTGGGTGGAGTTCCACCGGGTGGTCACGTCCTGGATCAGGACGTGCTCCGGTCGGCCCATCTCCGCCTGCCTCTCACGCATCATCCTGGCTGCCTTGACACTGCGAGCGAAGTGCCCCATGATCTTCCGACACTTGTCCAGCAAGGCCCTGGTCTCCCTGGTCCCCTCACTCCAGGAGTCCTTTGGTGCACCCAGGCCAATGGCATCGCCCACCACTAGATGCAGTTTGTGTGCTGCGCACACGATGCCCTGGAACCCTGCCCCAAGAACCGCGTTGGTCATGTTACGGCCCGCGTCTGTAACCATGACTCCACGATTGACCTGTCCCTCTGTCCCCAATCCCCACTCTCTTATTGCTGTCTTGAGAACGTCAGCAATGTTGATCCCTGTGGCGTTGTCCTCCATGCTTTGTGCCTGGAGAAGCACCACCCTATACCCTCTTGGGGTGCTGCCTTGTGCCTCCCCCTGCAGCTGCTCATGGGCTGACCGGGGCTCCAGGACCTCCTTGGGTTGCCACCAATGAGCCGTCAGTGAGAGGTATCCGTGGTGCCCACCGGTCCAGAGGTCGGAAGTGAAGTGGATCTTCCTCCCTCTGGCCGCCTGCAGCAGGGCCCGGATCCTGTCCCTGACAGACTCATAAATGGAGGGAAGCACCCGCCTGCTGAAGGTACGCCGGGATGGAGTCTCGTACCATGGTGCCACGTGCTTCATCAGGTGCCTGAAGCCTGATGACTCCACAAAGGAGAGGGGCAACCCGTTCATGGCCACCATTTCACCCACCACTTGAGTGGTGGTCTCCTGTGCTTTGGCCCTATTTCGCGGGCTGACAAAAGTCCCACCCAACAGCCCCACTTCCTGCAGAGTGGCCTGCCTCTTCCCACTCTCACTAGCGGAGCTGTGTTTTTCTTTCTCTATCTCTAACCCTTCTTCCCCTCTCTTCCTCCCTGAAGAGCAAGGGCCTGACAGGGTTCCAGGCAGAGTCCCAGGGTGCTTCCTCATCAGATGGCTGCGCAACCTACTTGAGGAGAGGTGTTTGGGGTCATTCCCCCTGCGCAAGACCACCCCGCATATCTTGCACACCGCCATCCTTGCGTCTTGGGGGCTGTTCTCAAAATGCTCCCAGAGACACCCTCGTGGCTTACAGAAAGTAACGCCCCCTCTGTTATTGCCTGCCGCTGCCGCTGCTGTGGTGCTGGTATGGCCTCTGCCCTGCCGGGAAAGTAGACTAGTACTACTGCTCTCACTGGTGGTACTCTGGGTGGAAAGAGGGCTGCTCCTTCCGTCACTGCCTGGAGCCTGACTTAAGTCTGTCCCTGCCAACAGGTCCTCAGAATCTGGCAGGTTTAGATACAAGGAGCCCGATTCTGATTCTGATGCCATTTCAGAATCAGAGCCCTTGTCTTCTTGCTGATCAAGGGTGGGGCTGTCAGGTAACGAAGATGGGATTTGGTACGCCTCATCCATGCTTCCCTCGGTGACAGACGATGGCACATTGCTGCTTGTGCCACTGGCACTGCTACTCGAGGAGGGAGTTGCACCAGTATCACTTTCTGCACTACTTCCTGTCCCTTCCCTCAGAAAGGTGCCCCTATTTATCTTAGTAGGGGTCCCCCTCCCCTGCCCTCTAGCTGTGCGACCCCTCCTCATTTTTCTCACTTCTTGTGGCTCAGGCCAGGGAATGTATAATGTGATAGTAAAGAAAAGCACCAAGGAACTGTGCAAGTAAATGAGTGACTCACAACAGCAGCACAACAAACAAGGAAATAGGAGCTAGGGGTTTGCCAATCCTGGCACCCAACTAAGTCTCTCAATGCCCTGCACAGGGCAAGTATAACAAAGAGAACTGTAACTTCTTCCCAGTTGTAATTGGATTGTGTATGTAGACTGTGGTGGCAAGTAAATGAGTGAGAGGGACTCACAACAGCAGCACAACAAACAAGGTAATAGGAGCAAGGGGTTTGCCAATCCTGGCACCCAACTAAGTCTCTCTATGCCCTACACAGGGCAAGTGTAATTAGGAGGAGAACTGTAACTTCTTCCCAGTTGTAATTGGATTGTGTATGTAGACTGCGGTGGCAACAAGTAAATGAGTGAGATGGACTCACAACAGCAGCACAACAAACAAGGTAATAGGAGCAAGGGGTTTGCCAATCCTGGCACCCAACTAAGTCTCTCTATGCCCTACACAGGGCAAGTGTAATTAGGAGGAGAACTGTAACTTCTTCCCAGTTGTAATTGGATTGTGTATGTAGACTGTGGTGGCAAGTAAATGAGTGAGATGGACTCACAACAGCAGCACAACAAACAAGGTAATAGGAGCAAGGGGTTTGCCAATCCTGGCACCCAACTAAGTCTCTCAATGCCCTGCACAGGGCAAGTATAACTAAGAGAACTGTAACTTCTTCCCAGTTGTAATTGGATTGTGTATGTAGACTGTGGTGGCAAGTAAATGAGTGAGATGGACTCACAACAGCAGCACAACAAACAAGGTAATAGGAGCAAGGGGTTTGCCAATCCTGGCAAACAAGTTTCACAAATTAATGCACAGGGCAAATGTAATTAGGAGAACTGTAACTTAACTTCTTCACAGATGTAAGTTATACAACAACTGCACAAAAACCAAGCTAATAGAAGCAAGGGGTTTGCAAAATCTGGCAGCACCCAACTTTCACAAATAATGCACAGTAACTAAGATGAATGGAACTTCTTCAAAGATGTAATTGAAGAAAAAGTTCTATAGAGGTGGCTGGGTGCCTGCCCTTCAACAAATGTTTGTTTGAGTGCCTGACTGCAAAAAAATGAATGAGGTGTTGGACAAGTGAAAGAAATTCAAAGAATATCTATAGTGTTAAGTAAAATGAAATTGTAAAATGTTCTATAGAGGAAGGTGCCCTAGCCTTGTTGCCAAAACAAATGTGTTTGAGAAATTTGAGTGCACTGGTTGGCGAGGGAGACTCTGCCTAGTACTCAGTCTGTACTGTATAATATTTTTAAAATAATTTAATCCACAGCCTCCAACCTCCCCTTCTAAGCACTAGTACTACTGGACCTTGGCTGTTGCTTGCCACTTGCTAATAAACTGTAAAATAGAAAATAAATGGAATAAAACTATAAGCTGCTACTAGGGTAGGATAGGGGTTGCTGGATTCCCTTCCAAAACCCCAATCGCAACAGCAGCAAAAAAGCTGTAGGCGCAGGGTAAAAGGACCTTGGCCAAGTAAATGAACTTGGTGGGAAATTGGGATACAAAAGAAATGGTATGGTAGTGTAATATAAAATAATATATTTTTCAAAATAAATCCGCAGCACCTCCCCTCCCCTACCGCTCCCACTCAAATCTTCCCTCCCCCTTGAAGCAAATATAAAACATACGGAACTCTTCCTCAAAAATGGAGAAAACAAAAAAGAGAATAAACACTGTGTTGCTATTCCCCACAGGGAATAGAAGAAATTATTATGTTTTGCGATTCGAATTAATATCAATTCAATTCCCTCCCTGCCTAGCGAGACCGAGACCGCGACCGCGAAATCGAAACTAGACTGAGCGCAGCAATCCAGCCCTGACCACCCTCCACAAGATCCAAGCCCAGACTGTGACGGACTGGAACTGCCTCGGCTTTTTATGCCCTCTGGCACATCCAGAAGTGTCAGTCAAAACCTGTCCATGCGATTGGTGGAATGGCTCCAAAAATTTGCATGGTCCCGTCCCATGGCCAGCCCATCGTTGCGCAGGTGTAAAAAAATAAATTAAGAAAAAATAAAATAAAATCAACGGAGACGTATTTTGGCAAGACAAACCCACTGCTGCTACTGTAAAAAATCAAGCATTTAAAATAGGTTAGTTTCGCATGTTTCTGTGGTGCTTTGGTGGGGTTTTGGGCAAGGATTTCAAAAAAAATATTGCAGTCGCCATTTTGGACCGGGAATCGGGGTTTTTTTTAACTTTTAAAAACTTTTTTTCTGTGCCGCTTGGCATTGCGCGATCGCCGCGTGCAAGTAACGAGCACGACAAATCAGACCAAATTGTTCGTTCGGCGGTTCGAGCTCGAATTCTGGGGGAGTGATTCCCGTTACCGTTTCCGTAGAGTAACGGATACGAGTAACGGAAACGGAAACGGGAATACCGCTAAGTCGTGCCCATCTCTACTTATGACCAAGGACTCCAAGAAAAAGTGGTAGGAAGCCTCTTAAGAATCTGGAGTGGCTGCACAAGAGCTTTCCACTGAGCTGAGGCTGAAAATGGGCAGAGAGTGAAATGAGGAGGGAGGATAGATCACCAAGGAGGATCAGACAGGAGGAGCTCAGGTTGTAGGGAGAGGATCAGAAGGGCTACAGTTCAGAAGAAGCTGAAGCTTTCAAGAGGGTGCCCGCTCCCACCCCCGCCCCTCCAGCTCTGCTCAGAAGAGACAAAATAATTCCACTGCAGTTGCTCCACTGGGTGGGAAAAGTGCTGAGCAGAAAGAAGGCAGAACAGTGATGTAGTTTCTGCTCCTTCTTGAAAGGAAAGCAGCGCTCCGTCTTTGGGGGAACGACATCAGCGATGAAGAGAAGAGGTTACAGCTCCAGAGATGTCAGTAGATAGTGTGAGAACTCCTGGCTACAGTAAATGAACTCATGCCTTCAGGGCCAAGTACGTAAATTGTGTGCTTGGGTACTGAATAATTTTTCAGGAGTCATCTCAGAGCCGTTGAGACCATGTAGGGAACAGATGAGGCTGGAGATAATGAAATGTTGATTCCAGCTTCAAAAACCAAAAAAAGCACAGAACACAGGCAACTGTTGTTCGGTGCCATCAAGCTGGAGCTGACTTACAGATACCCAAACAGTGAGATGTTTGAAGAGTGGTTTTTACCAATTCCACACCAGTGATTTTCCATGGCTGAGCAAAGGTTCAGACCCTGGCCTCCTGACTCCTAGCCCATCCCTCGATTCACTACCAGACTGGGTATCTCAGCTGCTACTACTATCAGGTAACTCCTGACCAATTAATATCAATACCAGGTCCTAGAAAGGTTCTAGATCACATTTCCAGAAAGGTTCTAAATTAAGTGTCCAAGCATTTAGAGAGGAGCATTGCAAGGGTGAGTCAGAAGGTGACTTTCTGAGTACAGTACTTCTGTCCAAGCTACATTCTGCCAGCTCCATCCAAACTATATCCAATAGTTCTGTGTGGCTTGGCATTTTGCTGCTACGTCTCCTACTTTTTCCCAGTGCAGCCACGCTCTTCACAATACTTCTGTTGGAGTTTTACTTACAACTTCACATGCTATCTGTAGTTTGCGTACTAGAAGGGACTTTTCTGCATTGGGGTGATTGTCTATCTATCCAGCCCTAAGCAATCATTCTTCCCAGCTTTTGCATTCAGAGAAAGCCTCTCCTCTCTGCTGTTGGTGGAAGATGGTTTGATCTGTTCAGTTGATTGCTAGTAAAGAAAGTAATACATGAGTCTGTAATGCCAAACTGTAAATAAATAATTTTTATTCTTTCTTCTAATTTGAGTGAGTAACTAAGTGCCAGTTAATGAGAAAGGAGTGGATTCTCAGTTACTTGTAGCTTTTGATCCCCGCATTTCTACTGTGCACCAAAAAGAGAATTTTAGCAGAAATTCAAAACTCTGCAATTGTCTCAACATGAATTCTTTTCAAGACTCACCCCCACTCCCTGGTAATGACTTTACAATGGTGTTGCTTGGATAATGGTGGGAGAAAGTAGGGGGGTCAGAGGAAATGGATTGGAAATGCCAGGGTGAGTACAGGAGTAGAGGTCTTCTGTGGGAGAGAAGGTGAGGTCATGATTCATACAACCGCATAAGCCAACAGTCTACCCAGAGCATTAGATTCATTGCTCCAGTGCAAATTTAAAAGCCAGATCGGAAGTGTGGGGTCATGCTGCAAACAGTAATCTTTAAAGGAGGAGTGACTCATGGCTGTGCCTGAGCTCCCTCATTAAAATTAACCCCACACTCTTACCGAAGGAGGACTGGAATTGAGAGAGTAATAGAACAGGAGCTGTGGGTGGGGACGTGTGGTCATGTTTTGCAGCCAAAGGCAGGAGTCAAGAGATCTAATCCTTCACAGCTATTGTCCTGCAACTACAGGAGAGGTTCCCTCAAAGGCCACTGGGAAGCCAAACACCAGCAGTGAGAAACAGAAGGAGAGCCTGAAAATGAAAGCTGATTTTATCACCACAGGCAACAGAAGACAGTCCACCCTAACAATGCGGCAAAGTAAGTCAAACCACTCTGAGGTACAGTAATTAAAATGTCCCATTTGGTTTTAGACTGTCTGAAGAAACTCAAAGATACAGAGGAACGACCAGAGAAAAACCCAAGGCAAGCTGTAAAGTGTTTGAATTCCAAAAACAAACCTAAAACCAGAAACTAAATCTGGACAAGACAGAGCTGCTTCTGGTCAGTCGAAAGGAAAAACAAGGGATAGGGATGCAACCTGTACTGGATGGGTCATCCTCCATTTGAAAAAAGAGGTGCGCAGCTTGGGGATGCTCTTGGACTCATCCTTGAGTTTGGATGCCCAAGTCATGGCTGTGGCCAGGAGTGCATTTGCACAATTAAGGCTAGTACGCAAGTTACGCCCATTTCTTAAGAAACCAGCTCTGGCCACTGTGATATATGCCTAGTAGAGACGGACACGAATTGAAAAAATGACGTTTCAGTTTTTTGTTTTTTGTTGCAGGTCCATTTCGGTTCATTTTCATTTTTCGTGAATTTTTTGAAAAAATTTTTGTTTCATTTTATTGTTTTTTGTTTTTCGTTTTTACCTGCTTTTTGTGCGACTCAAAGCATTTCCACGCGCGGACATCCCCCAACGCCCCAGACCAGAGGGAAAACACTAAAAAAATGATGCAGGCAGAGACACAGTCTAAACTAGGTACGCAGGGAGGCTGCAAAGGCAGCGACAGGCATTGCCCAGGGCGTAAGGCAGCCGCAGAGTGACTGCACTGCGGGGCAGGGGAGGGTACTCACCGAGAGGTACACACGCACACAGGGAGGCTTTTAATACCCAAGAAATTAATATTAGGCATCTGGGAGCCATTTTGGGTCAATGTCCCCTAACTCCCCTTAAAGGAAAAAAATACAGCGATCTGAGAAAAGACATAAATGCATGTTTTATTTATTCAGGCAGAATAAATAATTATCGCTGGGTTTTTACGGATATTCAGGATGTTTTTTAACATTTAAAAACAGCTCATTTCATTGCCCATCGCCATTAACGAAAATGAAACGTAATGAACCTAATTTTTGTGGTTCTGTTTGGTTCATTGCAATTTCATCACAATTTTCATTATTCATTTTGTTACATAATGAATAACGAATAACAAATAACAGAACAATTTTTTTCATTTCATGCCTATCTCTAATGCCTAATGACATCCTGGCTAGACTACTGTAATGCTCTCTATGTGAGGCTACCAATGAAAAGCCTCAGGAAACTTCAACAGGTCCAAAATGCATCAGCCAGACTGCTGACTGGGGCAGGGTACAGAGATCACATTACACTCTTATTAAAGCATCTCCACTGGCTGCCAATCAGCTATCAAGTACAATTCAAGCTGCTGACCTTGACCTACAAAGCACTATATGACCTGGGTCCCAGCTACCTCAAGGATCGAATCTCACAGTATGAACCGACTCGGGGGGGGGGGGTTAAGGTTATCAGGAGAGGCTCTTATCTCCATCCTGCCACCCTACAGATACGTCTCGTGGGAACCCATGAAAGGGCCTTCTCAGCTGTTGTGCCCAGACTCTGGAACTCCCTCCCACTAGAGGCAAGGACCGCCCCATCTCTGATGTCTTTCCAGAAACAGGCAAAGACCTTTCTCTTCAGGCAAGCTTTCCCTGAATGATGGACTACCTATTATGTGTCTTTTATATGAAGGAAGATGGTGTACGCCTTGTGCCTAACAGGAAGGCCCGTGCCAAGAAGGGGACCCAGCCAGTCCAACCACAGTGCGAAGCGGGCCCATGGGGTATGGGGCAAACTCCCCCACTCCATGCAGGCACAGTAGATCGCTGGGCCCACAGATTTAAAAGGGGCAACCGCCCCTTGGGACCCCCTCACTCCTTCACCTGCACCAGGGATTCCCCCACCCACCCACCCACCACATTTGGCTTGTGGTATTGGTGGTTATTAATTGTTGGTGTTGGTTGTGTTTAATCCATGTCCTTGTGTCATTTGTCACAGCTATGTGGTTTGGTGGCAACGAAACTGGATCCATGTGGCAACGGTGGCTAAACGGAGTCTGCACCACCACCCCGAGGGAACAGGTGGCACCAACGGACCCAAGAGAGAGCAGGCCCTTTCTCAGCTCGGTTGGGAGAGTGAATGACTCCTGTTCACAGCTTGGGGAGGAAATCCTGAAGGTGTCTATGCCTACAGGGTTCTAGAAGCTGGAAAAAGGGTGAAGCCACCTGGTGGAGAGTAGCCATATTTCAGGGGACAGGCGGGTTTCCCGATGGACCAGATCAATCCCAATGCCTGGCCAGAGTACTGCAGTGGTGTGCCAAGATCAATAAATGCTGTGGCCTAACATTTACCCCAAACAAGGGCATGTCCGTGCGGTTTGTTGGAGGGTGTTAGGCTTAGTGATAGACTACAATACCACCCAAATGTATGCACCATTCTTGGGATATTTTAGTGCCATGCTGAGTATTAGTTCCACTTCCCTTGCACCATGATAATGATACTGTGTAGACATGGGCACGACTTGGCGAAATTCCCGTTTCCGTTTTCGTTCCTCGTTTCCGTTACGCAATGGAAACTGAAACGACAATTAAGCCGTCAGAACTCGAACTCGAACCGATGAATGATAAATTGGGTCTGATTTGTCGTTGTCGTACATGGCATCGCGCGGCGATCGCGCGATGCCAAGCGGCACAGAAAAAAAGTTTTTTTAAAAAAATCCCGATTCCCGGCCAAAAAAGGAGGCGAAAATATGCCTGTCTGAGGGCACCTACCAGAGGGGTTGTTTCTGGGGGGGGGGTCCCCGGCCTCCCCCCCTCTCCTGTCCTGGGCTGCTGGACCTGGTACCAGGCTGGGGGGGCATCAGTCTCATCATCTCCATTTGCCATGCGATGTGGGGGGATCCAAAATGGCGACCGCAATATTTTTTTTGAAATCGTGGTCCAAAAACCCACCAAAGCACCACAGAAACATGCGAAAATTAGCTATTTTAAATGCTTGAATTTTTACAGTAGCAGCAGTGGGTTTTTCTAGCAATAAAACGTCTCCATTGATTTTATTTTATTTTATTTTTAATTTTAATTTTTTTACACCTGCGCAATGATGGGCTGGCCATGGGATGGGACCATGCAAATTTTTGGAGCCATTCTACCAATCGCATGACCAGGTTTTGACTGACATTTCTGGATGTGCCAGAGGGCATAAAAAGGCGAGACACTCCCAGAACAGTCGCAGTCCGGGCTTGGATGAGGGTGGAGGAGGTCTGTGTGTAGCTGGCTTCTGTGCTAGTTTCGATTTTGTGGAGCCTTTAGATTTTTCAGTTAGGCAGGCAGGGAGGGAATTGATTCAATTGAATTTTTAGGAAATAACTCCTTTCATTCCCTGTCTGCTGCAGGGAATAGCAACGCAGTTTATTCTTTTTTATTCTCCTGCAGTTTTATTGTGAGGAGGATGCATGCAGTCTTGTGCAGCAAGTCCATCACCCAGTTTAAAGTGTTTTCCGCCTGCTCTGGGTCATTGCGGGACCCGCAGCCGCCGCCCGTGCACCCGCCTGCGCGCCTGCCCCTGCCCCCTGCCGCTGTCACCACCCGCCCATGGCCCCCCCGCCACCGCCGCCCGCCCGCACCTCCCCGCCACTGCACCCCGCCCGCCGCCTAGGATGCAAAAACACCTAGCGCCGGCCCTGATTGCGGGATGCCACTCACTGGGACGTCAAATCGCGCGAAATCGTGGTGGTAACGACAAACAACAAACGAAACGACAAAATGACAAATTCTTTAAAATTTTCGCAAAAAACGGAAACGACCCGAAACGGACCCGTCCCGACAAACGACAACTCGGGGGAAAAAATTCTGGTCGTGCCCATCTCTAATACTGTGCACTGGTGAATGCACAACCCAGGCCATTAACAAGGAAAGAACAAACCATACTGTTTTCTGGGTGGGTTTACATCACAGGACCTGCTTGTGTAGAGCATAGTACCATGTTACTTTGTTGTGAACCATGCATTTTTGTGGGGCTCTTTCATTAGATGACATTTCCATATGGGTATTTTCCTGCAGATTAGTTTCCACCCCTCCATGCCTTGTAAGCGGGTAGAAAAAATGACCAAAGGGAGAAGAGAATTAAGCAGGCAGGGAGAGAGTGAAGACGGACAGCAATCTGTGTTGAGTGTAAGATATCAGGGTGCATAGATCAGGACAACTTAATGCATTACAATACATCCAGCAACATATACCCTCCCATTGTGTGGAGACCAATACTAGGATAATATGCTGTATTCAAATCTGAAAGAAAAGAGTAATCCCCAGAACAACCATACACAAATTGCTGTGTGGACGAAAATGTAATTTTCTGAATATGTACAGATTTCTCCAAATCCACTTTCTCAGTACCAAAGGCTTGGACCACTTTAAGGGCAACCAAGATGCTGCAGCATTCTGTAATTTACAGTTGCATTTGTCAGGTTGTATATACTTAATGTTCTGTATCCTATATCTCACAGTTACACTTGTTCTACTCCCCATTGCAGCTTCTGTTTTTGCTCACAGGTATGTGCTCTCTATCACACTTTTTGCCATAGCAATTATGATGGGATTCAGGAGCCACAATATGCTTGTTTGTTTCAGAGCTGTAGCTGTCCTGAAGTCCAAGACCATCCTTGTCATATGTTTTCAGTTTCACAACCTGCTGCTTCTGCGGTAAAGCATGCTAGCATTGCAAACTGGAACAATTAATGTAACACACACAAGGCAAGGTGGGGGAGTGTGCGTAGAGATGTGCTTCAAATTCAGTTCAACAGGGAGCAGTTGATAAAAGGGTTCAATCTTTACTTCTTGAAGCAAAATCCACAGCATACTTAGCAGTCAAGAAACTGCTGCAACACCTTCTTAATTCCCCGTTTCAGATGTTCTCATTGTGGAGAGGTACTGCTGCATGATTGTCATTTGTTCTGTTGAAAGGAAGGGTAACTTATTTCATGTGCATTCTGCTGGTTTTTACATACTCCAATGGAGCAGCTCAATTAACTCCAGGGGAAAGGGGCCCTTTATGATTTCCCCATCCTGGATACAGGTAAGTATGTAATACTTCATTTGTGAATGCAAGAGAGAACATATTTTTTTCCTTTCCCTTCTCTCTTCAAGCAGGCACTCTTTCAAATGTCAAGGCCTACTGCAGAGACAAACATGGGACCAGAGTTCTCCGAGCAGAAAATTGCATCGGGCACCATACAGATAGTGTGGCAAATTACCTGGCCAGGGAGTCGTCACTGGGGAAGGAAGAAAAGCCCTTGATTTAAAATCAAGCCCATTTAAGGTCATGGAAATCTTCACTTGCCCCACTCTCCCGGATAAGAGCAAGGAACTACGAACTTACTCTTCTCAGCCCACTCGAGTGTAAGGAAGATAGCTATAATTTCAACAAAACTATACGGCCGCTTTTATCCATCTCCGCAGGATCGCCCAGATCCGTCAGTACCTTGATGAGTCCTCCCTGAGGACAGTCGTGTAGGCTCTCATGATATCGAGGATCGACTATTGCAATGCCCTCTACATGGGGTTGCCCTTGACCCTTGTCCGGAGGCTACAGCGGGTGCAGAATGTGGCAGCCAGACTGATGGTGGGTGCCCGTAGATTCGAGCACATCATCCCAGTTCTGGCTCGCCTGCATTGACTACCCGTTGTCCTCCGGATAAGGTTCAAGGTCCTGCTTTTGATCTTCAAAACCCTCCACGGATTGGGACCAGAGTACCTGTCGGAGCGTATCTCCCAGAGGTCAACTGGGGACAGGCCCACGAAAATGGCGCAGCCGCGCTCACTTAGGGTGCCACACCCAGGGAGGCACGGAAATCGCTCACGCGTAACCGTGCCTTCTCTGTGGTGGGCCCCTCACTGTGGAATCATCTCCCTAGTGAGCTGTGCCTAGCACAATCCCTGCCCGCCTTTAAAAGGCCTTGAAAACTCTGCTTTTCAAAGAGGCATATGGAGACCTTTTTACTTAATTTTGTTTGTTTTTTCTTCCTCGCTGCCCACTCCATTTTTTGTGGAGGGTTTTGACCCTCCTTATTTTATTACTATTTTTTCTTGCCTTTTTGTATCTCTGATGTCTTGTTTTAATTGTAAACTGCCCAGAGTTCCGTTCAGAAGATGGGCAGTCTAGAAATATAACAAATAAATAAATAAATAATAAAAAGAGAAGATAGAAAGATTTTTGTGTGCTGCTGCCAAGGGCTGTAGCTCCGCTCCCAAGCCATCTCCCCAGTAGTGCAGAGGGTGGGCTCCTGCTCCTCTGTTGCAGACCCCAAGGGGGTCCTCTTCTTCAACTGAACCCATGTCTGATGCCCCAGCTTCCAAGGAGGACCCTGAACATCCCTGAGAACAACTGGACTTCCCTCCTCCCAGCCTTCCTGACAGCCCAGAGTGGGTTGTTCCACCTTAGTTCTCAGGGGAGGGTGGAGTGAGAGTAGACAGTTTGCCAGGGGCACTGGTAGTGACCTCTTCACAACAACAAGCGTTGATGCCAAAACTCTCAGCATGTGATGCCCATATGTAAAATCAATTGTTTTATGTTGGCCACAAACTTTTAAAAAGAAAACCCATCAAAGATTACTCTTTTATTATTTTTTTGGTGCCCTCAAATAGCAAGGGAGACACAGGATAGCAATTTCTGAGTCAAACAAGCGAATGAAATCCACCAATCACTCACAATTAGGAGGAGGGGGGCTGATGCAACAAAGCATCCACAGTGATGACAGGTTGTTTGCCTCATTATGTTGTAAATAACCAAGGAGTGTTCTTGTGCTTTAAGGTAGTACATATAGTAAGCTGAAACAACAGCATTCCTACTGGTTGGCTTCTTCTACCAAGAAACTACAAAATCAGGTGATTCTATTTTATTAGCATTGGTTGGAGAACGTTAAATTGTTGATAAAAGAGTAATATTAGATGAGATTGGCAATATTGTTCTGCTGTGGGAGCACCCCTTCCCAGAAGTTGTGGCATCTATTTTTTTTTTATTGTGGCCTATTCCATTCCACCCCATTCATTGACAGTTCCTAGACAAATTTGGGGGGTCGGAGTAGGCAGCTGGTGGATAGTTCTATAACCTGCAGTGCGAAGAAATATTCCTGCAGTGATTCTGTACAGAACCATTTTGAGCATGTGGCCGGTAATCCAGAAGAATTACATGCTTCATATAATGACTTTCCAAGCATAATTGCTGGGATTTTGATGGTTGCAGCAATAGTGGCACAGCAGAAATAGCACCAGCAATGACAAAATTGACACTGGCAAGTCAACAACTAGTAAGTTCTTTGGGATGGTGTGTGTGTGTGGGGGGGGTGTCCTCCCTTGAGCATCAAAAGTTGCCCGCTCTGATCTAAACTTCACTAATTTTAACTGGGAGTTGAGTCATGGCTACTGGACTTCTTTTTTTGAGAGATAGAAACGTTTCGCTGTTCATCCAAACAGCTTCATTGGTCTGACCAATGAAGCTGTTTGGATGAACAGCGAAACGTTTCTATCTCTCAAAAAAAAAGAAGTCCAGTAGCCATGACTCAACTCCCAGTTAAACGAACCTGGATGACTGAGAATCTTCACAGACGTGTTTCACTAATTTTGTTGGAACTACCAAAGAAACAAGCAAATAATAAAATTTTCTGCTTGGTGACTATGTCATTCATATCACAACTGCAGAAACCCATATCTTTTGCCTCTCCACTGACAATTCTGAATAATATTAACATGGTAATTCAATTAAATCACTTTTGAAAACCCATAGGGATGCATCACTATGGTAACCATGATTGCTTTCTCAAACAGAACAGTCTTTCTGACATTGTACATGGTGTTCTCAGGCTCCCTTTCAAATAAAGCAACTCCCCTTCCATTGCTGTGGGGGCAAAGAGGTGGCGACTGGGTGATAACCCTGCAGAGAAGGAGGGCTCAAAACACAGGCCTTCAGTTTAAGCGACTTGGAGTTTAATTATTCCCTTTTGTGCTCAGCCAAAACCATGGAGGTATCTGCCCTGTCTTCCCCTCACCTTGGAAGGGGGAAATGGAACAGCTTCTTTGTTGTAGGAAACACAAAACCCTTTTATTTACCCTTCTTAGTTCTGCTCTTTTATATACACAGTGTGAAGCTATATTTCTCTTATTATTTCAAAGAGTGGGGAACAGAGGAGAGAGGAAACTTGGCAAAGAACGGAAACAACAGAAAAGAAGAGGCACTTTCCAGGACTCCAAGGCATGGAAAAAACTCTCTCAGTTGAGCGGCGGGTTCAGCGCATGCTTCTCACCAACCGTTCGGTAAACGCAGAAGCATGCAAGATTGTCCGTTGCCAACCCCTTCTACCCCAAGGATGGTAGGAAGTAGAACTCCAGATATATTTGGACTTCAACTCCATTGATTCCTCACCATCAGACAGGCTGACAGAGAGAGGCTGAGGGAATCAAATTACTTGTGCTTTGGCACAGCACTCTTCCACACAGGCTGCTATCCCACGACCACTAAAAACTGCTTCAAACTGCTTGAAGATGCTGTTAATAAAATTGTGTCCCCACGACCAGCAGACTTTAAAAGGGGGGGTATTGCGACCACACCCACTTAAGCGTGACCCAGAGAGTTTTACAAGTACCTGGTCTCGAGGTGGTACAAAAGTTGTCTCAGTCCTGATGCAGATTTTTGAATACTACTTGAGTCTGTGGGGACTCAGAAAATCTGCATCAAAACCTTTTGTTGCCTACAGCTGAGCTCCCCTTAAAGGTGTGATTGTACAATGAAGAGGCATGACTGTCACAGTTTTGGGGTATAACTAGGCTACAACTTTATTTAATACACAAACAGTACTCTGGTTAGGCAGTTGGGTTGGATCCATCACATCAACGGAGCACCCCATCCCTTGGATGCTCCCAGCCACTACGGGACAACCCAGGATTCCCACCCCATCGGTGTCCTGAGCCTCCACTCCACTTACAGGTTCTAGGGGGTGTCCACCCCCATCGGAGGCAAAGTCATAACTCATTGTCACTGGTCAAAAATAATTTTGACAAGTCATAAATCACTGTCACCGGGTAATAAATCATTGCCAACAGGTCATAAATAATTTCAAAACTGTTAAATTTTTGCTTTAAAGCCTGATTCCATCCCAATGCCTATAGAAAACACCAAACCCTTCAGTTGTGACAAATAATCATCCTATTGACTATGAATATAGCTACCTAATCACTATATAGTGAAAAAAGAGGGAGGGTGGGTGGGGCTGTTTGGCAACCAGGAGGGAAAAGAGGGTTGTTTTCCTTGCACCCTCCTTTTTAACTCCTCTGGTACAGCCCCTTGAAATGGGACTGCCCCCTCCTGGTGCCCATTTCTGTGTCTGGGTTGGCCCCCTCCAGCCTCATATTCCATGCCAGACCTCTGGATCCCTTGCGTCTCACATGGAGGTCACCATCATTCCTTTGTTCAGCGATCCGTTCCAGCAACAATCATCAGGCTGATCAATCAGGCCCTCTCCCTTTGTTCCGCTGTGTTGCGGTTCCTGCTTATGGGGACACAAAAGATGCAGTTCTTTAAACTGCACCCGTGGGGACACAGGAACTGCATTTTCAACCATGTAACCATTGCGGGGGGGATCAGTATTTTACTTTGATCCAGATTTCCTGGCCGTGGGATAGCAGCCACTGTTCAGGCTACAGAAGAGTGGTGATGTAATGGGAGGAAGCCTTGTCTTCCCCAGGCCTGAAAAAAGTCTAGCAGGTCACTTCCCTAAGGAAAAACAGAATGTCTGGGACAGAAAGGAAGAGTTGACAAAGAGAGCTTTGGGTGGGACCGAAAGGCTCAAGAGTGGCCTATCAGAGTCGTGTGCTGCAATGCCAAGATGGAAGAGACAAAACACAAGAGAAAGGGGAATCAGACTCCTGTGACCGCTGAAAAGGATTTTCAAAGAGCCATGTGCCTGAAAAGGTTCGTTGTGTTCTACAAACACTCAAGCTATAATAAATCTACTAAGCTTTCACAATACTTGTATATTGTAGGGTTTGTTTTTTTCTATTTGCTCATACTATATCTATAGACTCCCTCTTGGATGCAAACCTCAATATGGTGAAGATATTTAAATTTGCCATGGAAGCAGAGAGCAATGCAGTCAGGAAGCTAAATTCCATTATGAGTCTGGATTCCTAGTAGGATCCCCCAAGGTGGAATTATCAAAGGTGGCACACCAGACTCAGGTGGTTACTTCACGTCCATTTTGTCTCTGTTAGTGTTTCACTTAGGAGTGGTACAAAAAAGTTACTTCATGTCCATTGTGCAACTACTGAAATTTGTCTCAACCACACCCCTGAAACGGGTGCTAAGCGCGACAATATAGTACCTGGTGCTGGGGTAGGGTTTTGCCTTGTCACTCTTTGTTCCCACTTCCTGTTCCAAGACAAGACACCATGTAGTAACGCCTGTCACGCAACAAAACATTAGCGTCTCTCAGAAAACTGTGTCCAGGTTTTTGGGGTGTTTTTTTTTAACTTTTCAGAAGTGAAATATCAAAAAAAAAATTTAAGCCCCCCCCCCCCCAAGGAAAAAGGAAGCTAGACAAATTCAGATTTTGTCACGGTACAAGACTGTGAGGTAACACTTGTCATGAGACAAGTTATCACGACCATGGGGACACTGAAACAGGGACAAAACCACATGGCCGCAACCAACGCTGTCATGGTACAAAACTAGTTGCGGAACAAAGAAGTATGTGAAGCAACCATCTAAGATATACCTACCCTTCTTTTTCTTTGTGTCTCGCCCACTTGGTGACAGGGTCCACTCTGCTGGTTATGGGCTAGGTCTGGATGAATCCGGGACAACTTCATGCTGTTGTACAGGGTGTTCTTCTAGTGCTGTAACTAGTACAACAACTAGATTAAAGTCAAAAGGTATAACTATCATTACACCTATCAATATAACCATAATTCATGGCTATTCTTCAAATACAGATATTAAAGAAGAAGAAATGGAAAAAGTTAATGCAAGTGTACAGGAGGAAACTGATCACACAGCAGAACAGGATGGCGTTATTACAAACATGGGTGACTGTAAAGCAAAAGTAATGGACAAAGCAGTACAGTACCAAACATTGTTGGACAGTTTGGCCCAGGAGATTCTGAATATAGCTGTGAAGATGCCCGGCCACAGTTTCATGAGATGTTAAAAATGCTTCTTTATGTCTGACATTGAAAGTTGCAAGGTTTTTAAATGGAATATTCTAGGGATATTTTCTCTACCTCATTAGGCTACCTCATTAGTTCATTTTTATTCTTGAAAGAATCTCTATTCTTAACCAAGACACTCTTGTACAGTATTTCAGAATGGAATTTATCAAAGGAATGTATTAATGACAAGGAGGCTATGTCTAGTTTCTTACAATATTCAGGTCTGTTCTTTTTGGGTGAGGTTGTTGGTGGCAGAGCCTCTCCAGAAAGCCCTTTCCCGCACTGAGTAGGACATGTGGTTGACTCTGTCCAGTGTTCTGAGTATGCTATAGCAGGCCTAGGTCAAGGAGTCCTGCTGGAGATGAGGGGTCACATGAGGGGACCTCAATATTAGAGATGGGCATGAATCAGAAAAATGGTGATTTGTTTTGATTCATTATTAGAAAGGTAAATGAATCACAAAAAATTATATTTTTTCTAACAAACTGATGCATCAATTGATAAATCCATTTGTTACTTTACAGCTCTTAAAATGGCCTCCAAGGTACCTAGGGACCTAATATTTTCAGGCAAGCCCCCTGTGATTCTTATTTACCTCCCGCCCAAGTTTGGTGAAGATTGGGCTTCTGACATCTGTTATAAATATCTCTTGGTGCCATGGAGTTATTTTATATCCAAACTGATTGACAAATGAAAAATTGCTAAAAATCCATCAGTTTGCATCCATTGCGGGGTGTATCAATTCATACAAATCAACGAATTAACCATTTTCAATGAATTTTGCAAATCCTTTTTAAAATTTGTGCCCATCTCTATTCTGTATTTTTCACATTGCTACAAATGCATAGCATAGCATGTTTGTGCACAACTGGACCTTGAAACGGACTACTTAGTGGTTGGCTTGGAACTAGCTGTGGATTTTCTCCTGTTTGGGGTCATTTGCTGCTACTGGATATAGTGGCTTTTATGAAGGGAATGAAGACAGATTTTCCTAAATTCTAAATTGGTTGATGAAATTGTCTAATTTATTGTAACAATGTTAACATTTTGTAGACTTAATTGATTTCAGTGGTTTTAGTATTATGGCTTGTTGGGCTCTAACTGGAGAACAACATGGACCCCAGCCAAGCAGTATTAAAGAAAACATCCACCAGGTGACCCTATTAATTTGGCTTTGATCTGGATGTAATTGATTTCTCCTGGTGGTTACACTAAATTTTACTCCCAAGTCTATGATGGACGCTTGCCATGCTATTGAATTAACTTTTCTGCCCCAACAAATAGAAACCTTGAGTTTCAAAAGAGTGATAGAAGGGACAGGATGGATACAGATTAGTTCTTTGCTTGAAGGGTTTGTAGGTAAATTCCAAATAACTGCTGCCTGGTGTAGAGTTTGATACCACCACCCACCCACAAGCCTGCCTCTGAAATTTAGACCTGCAAAGAAACGTTGGGACTCTAATAAAATTTTAGGAGCAGCCTGAGAAAGATGAATTATCATTGAAAGATAGTTGTGAGTTTTTCGGGCTGTTTGGCCATGTTCTGGCTGTTTTTCTTCCTGTCGTTTTGCCAGACTCTGTGGCTGGAATCTTCAGAGGGCAAGGAGCCCAGGGAACTAGGAGTTCTCTCTGTGCTCTGGGTTATAGAGTGAGTGAGAATGAAAGCTCGCTCTCTGTTTTATTCTGTGTGGTCTAATAAAAGTATAATTGCTTGCATTTGTATTGCTGACTTGAGTGATTCTGTGTGTGAATTTGTTTTAGGTTGTGTTCATTATGTTTTATGATGCTTTGGGAACTATCTTGCAGTGGAAATGTGGGCAGAAATATAATAAACAGTAACAGGAAAGAGCAGGTTTTGTGGCCACATAACAAATGTGCTAGAAGAAAAGGGACAAAGAAAATAAGATATAGAAGGGAAAGTGAGAGACAAAAATAGTAGGGGCAGCTTGAATTTTGAAGAAAGTGATAGGAAACAGAGGTTGTAGGGAACCTAGTAGAAATGCAGACAGAAAGAACCTTAAAAGAAGGGAATTAAACAGAAAAAGAAACCTCAAAATCAGAGATGAAAACATCTACCTAGCTTATTGACCAGCTACAGGAGACAACAGAAATGTCACCTTTCTTTATGGGCATTGGTGAACTTCTTCAGGAATAAGGGAGAAAGGCTGAAATAAGTGCCAACAAGAAGGTCTGTAATTAATTATTTTTCCACTAAAATCCAAAAATACTGCTTCTTTTTCCCTTACTTTAGGACAAATAATTAAAGTCAAACAAAGGCACATTATTGGTTCCAGATGGTTCTCCTGGATTTGGGGAAGTGCATGTTAATGTGTGAGTCAGGGCAGAAATTTAAAAAATGGATGCAGGAGAGGGGAGGAGGAAAATGTGGATTACTTGCAATAGCTATCTGTAAGGTCTAAATACCCCCAAGTTAGTACGCTTGCTTCAAAACTGTGGCTTGAAGTTATCTTAACATATTTCTGTATGATAATAGGATTGTCATCCAAGCTAGCTTGCCTTTCCTAGACCTTTAGACTCTGAAAATGTCCCTTCCTCTTTTCCCCTTTTGTCCCTGGACAAGAACAGAGAAGCTTTCCTTGGTTACTGCAGAGTTGAGAAATGATAGAAATCAGATCTTAGAAACGAGAGAAAAGGAGAGTTTCGCTCATGCGCACTTTTCTCCCTTCCTTCTCGGACACAGCCATGTTAACCTTTTCAAACTATGTTTTCCTGATCATGTCTAAATAAGGAAGATAATTTAATATCTGAGAATAACCAGGATATTAAGCTAAAGAAAACCCATGGTGTCGTGTGTTAGTTTGTATTGAGTTTCCAACAGCCTCCTTATGTTTTGCTAAATTCATGCTTGCTTATGTTTATTCACATTTATTTCTTGATGGCAATGGGAAAAGATTTAATCAACCATGGAATTATTGTTCATAAGAGAAGGAGGGAAAGGTAGAAAGAAGCACAGGTACACTGTGCCCTTTGCCTAATAAATGACATTCTTAACCAATCAG